>CACRXK020001865.1:0-48762 GCA_902702795.2 Paramuricea clavata | reverse complement strand
TATATATATATATATATATATATATATATATATATATATATATATATATATATATATATATATATATATATATATATATATATGTATATATATATTATGAACGTAATTTAAGTCCAAAACGTAGTTTACTAAAATATTATTTCAGTTTCCACGCTTCGCTGTTAAAGGCATCTATCAATATATAATTTTTCTTTATTATTTGATACTGTTAAGTCTGTAACCTCGCAAAAGAATTAAATATAATCGCATGATTGGCAGCCGGTTTTGGGGGGAGGATTTGCGGACGGGAATCCCCTCGCCTTAATTTTCCCGTCCGTAAATCCTCTCCGAAAACACGGGATGCTACGCAGGCCACGCGTCGCCATGCCGTAAATGTTCTATTGTAGTATTGATCTCATGCATAGTTGCGCTTCGTGATATTACAAAATTATTCATTGAAGGAAAAACTATGACTAAAAAATGGCTTGTATGTAAATTCATCAGTTTAGCTAAACGCAAGTTCTGGAACGGAGTAACATTAAAAACCAGGGGCATATTTCTTTCATGTCTTTTAAGACCCGTTTACACTACGCTCAATTTTTGGTACGACAGGGATAAAATTGGTACCCGTACCACTTTTTTGGTTCTTGGACTATCTATTTAGGTAGTCCAAGAACCAAAAAAGTGGTACGTCGGGTACCAACTTTATCCGTGCCGTACCAAAAATTGAGCGCAGTGTAACTGGGACTTTATATCCTTTACATGCAGAAATGAAATTTTAGACTGAAGGCGAAGAATCTTAACATGTGCCGCTATTGTTAATACCGGTACTTTCTTAAATTTGGTTTATCGTTTATAATTAACACGAAATTCTAGCTGTACACTAAATGTACAAAACTGACGGCATAGCTGAAGTTCAAAATGAAGTCGGCAGTTTAATAATCGTTCAGATTCGTTCATCCTATTTCGTGTCGTCCACCAAATATTGAGCGGTATAAAAATGCAAAATAAATATTATCACGTGCATATACAGTAGAGTATTTAACCGCAAGAATGTTCAGTCTACTGAGTACTGAGTAGACTGAACATTCTTGCGGTTAAATTGCATTTATAGCTCGCATAGTTTCTTATTTTTGGACAACGCTTGTCATTATACTGTACAAAATAAACCCAATGAGATGACTTAATTAGAACAAGTTTAGGTTATATCTAGTTTATGGTTTGGCGCGCGAAACGGGTCAGGGAATAAGACTGTACTCGCGCGCGAAACATGAGGATTTTACCAAAGTTTGAGTATAACCATCGGCCCTGATAGGCCATAGCCTCGGTTAAATTTTTGTGCCTCAAAATCTTGTCCATGCAGGTATTCTTCTACCATATAGTCTATATAAGCTGTCGCACTTACGCTTGAAACTGAAAAATTTTAATATGTTAAATTTCTGATGCAATGCATTCACTTGAACCGACGAAATGCTCAGTTTAAAGCTTTTTCAGAGCTGGAGTTCCAACCAAAACTATGACTGAGAAGAAGAAGAAGAAATTTATTGAGCACTATTTGATTATAAATACATGAATAATTATATTAGGGTACATAAACATATATAGATGTAGTGCTGGTCGCCTGTAATAACCATGGGGGCTTATCGAGAACAAGCGGCCATTAAAAGCAAAAATTATACATTGGCACTCTATGGCACTCTTTGTATACATATACTCCCTAGCAAATATTTGACTTTTGCCAAGAGATGCTGACATGGTATATTATGCATGGTATGGAAGAAATTGCAGCGTTATATGACGTCAATATAATCTCAGCGGAAGTAAGCTCTCAGCTGCTTGTTGCAATACTCCGCATAGCTTAAACGGAAACAATTATCAAACATTTTACTTCCGGGATTGACGTCACATGAGGTTGACGTGGATATGACATACATACGTTGCAATTTTGAAACATTGAAAATACAGAGTTAAAGCATAGCTTACAAACAACTTTCTTAAAAAAATCTGAAACTCCAGCTAATTTTGGCGGGTTTGGTATTGCACTAGGTTAAAAGAGTAGGTAAAATCCGAAATAGGTGAAACTCGCAAAAATTCGTCAATTATAAATCGCTTTTTCACGCGTAGAAACATAATTGCTTGTATAGAACATATAGTAACCGTAACAGAGTGTTTGAACTATCAATTGTTTAATGCCTCAAGATTATCACCATGCATGCATGTGCTCAAAGTTGGTTTCGTCTCTTCCGGGAAACCCGCCAGTTCGAAAACATCCGTTGCATTTGATGCTTGTGAGTTGTGATCCAGTACGTAGTCTAAATTAGCATGTCATTAGTATGATATTTAATTTGCATCAAAACACGTGAGCAACATCAAATTCTTCTTAAATTTAGTGCCCTTTCATATTACCACTAGAAATATAAAATTCCCTAATAATATAAGCATTTGTCAGGGTTAAAGTTTATCACTGTGTTTTTTACTTATTGAACGTCGCCAAGTACAAACATACAGACGTGACACGAACAGGCACGAACGTCAGAACACGCCGTACATCAATCAAGTTAGGAACTTAGGAATGGCGTAAACTCAGCATAAACCAATACTCTGCTTACTGTCGGCACTACATGCTCGCTTGGCTGGCGTGGTATATTAACAATGTTTATATAATCTTATAATCTTATGATTCAGTATTTTATAAGACTAAAACATGAATATGAAGTTGGGAAGGACACTGCGTGTTCAATGATTCCAATTGAAAGTTCACTTATAGAACTATATGTATAAAGAAACTTGTTACTACATTACCACTTCCAATTCCCAGCAATACACGCGTGCGACCAGTATAAGTCCAACGTTCAAATTCTTTGTGTTATTCTTCCGCTCTCGTGGCCCGGAACTTCTAACCTCTTGAGAAACAGATTGAAAATTGAAACAAGTCCGAGTCTAACTGCTTCAGATAACATGAAAACATCCTCTTTGACCTATACTGGTTCTAAATAGTAACAGAACAATATATATAGCTACCAATTAGGTGCCAATTCCAATATAACAAATCTTATTTCTTTAATTCTTCGCCAAGTGGTCTATATGTGTCAATGACAGTGGAATTCCAGCAATGTGAATGCATATTCTGGCTTCACGTAATTCTTGGTTATCCAGAGAATTTTGTAAAGTCATCACTTCGCGAGAATTTGTTCTATTCAGAGGAGAGGAAACATTGCATGTATAGCATACTTTCTGTGTTTGCAAAAATATCCGCTTCATTGTTACGGTTTAGTTCCAACTAACTAAATGCAATTAAATTTGGCCATAAAATTTCAACTTAAATCTTAATCCACATAAGTGCATGGCAGGATATACAACTTCAATTGTTTTTGTCGAGGTTTTTGTATTTTATATAAAATCTCCAACATTAAGAAAAAATCTATCCAAATTTGAATTGGTTGTCCGAGATGCACTTATTTGACTATGCAGTATTCTATTTCGGTTAAAACAACCAAAAAATGGGTTATTTTAAATTAACTCCAACATCTATTTTGACCAACTATAGTATATTGGTCTAAAGAAAATGCATCTGAGACAACCAACGTAATAATTTTCATGGGTCAGTGTTTAGGTTTGAGTGTGGTTATACCATGTATGCACGGAGAAGCTGTGAGGCCCGTGGTGAAGCATCACGAGTATAGGGAATGACTAAATATTAAAGGCGTTTACGACCATTTCCTTGTCTTAGTCATGATTGAATCAGTTCGAAATGTACATAAAGCCGCATTAGAAAAGTGTTGGATATAATGTTGGACTTTTTCATGTATTCAAGTTTCAAACTTCAAATGATATGAGTATAAAACGATATACTTGATATCATGTGTAAATCACATTTTGTGCACTTGACATACACATGCCTGCATATCGACATCACTCTTTAATTTCATGGTCTTATAGTTACTGCTTTGTAATATCTGGAACATTGCCACCGAGTTGCAAATATACATATGCTCGTTATCAATCCTGATGCCAGTGGTAAAATATTACTTTTAAATATTTCTCAATGGTCATTAGTGTATTATACAAGTGCAAAAATTGTGTGAATGTATTGCTGTCTGAATCGTGAACAAAAAGTCTGAGACCCCGTTCACACGATACCGGCAGAGTTTGAAAACGGAACTAAATTCTTACGTTATAGGGGTTGCGTTCACACGATGCCGGTATGAAAAAATGTGAAACCGTAACGCTAACCGTAAGAGTTTGAAAACGGAACGAAATTCTACCGTCAGAGTGCCGTGTGAACGCCCAACCGTAAGAATTTCATTACGTTTGCAAAATGAAATTAACAAAACTGCAAAAGTTGTTGTGGGATATTTTATTCTGTCTATTTTAACTGATTTGTGCAGCATATTGTCAAAGCGGAATATAATCTGCCGGTATCGTGTGAACAGTTGGAATCGTGATGATTTTCTGCCGGCAGAATTCCATGCCGGTATCGTGTGAACGGGGTCTAAAACTGCATGTTAAAAACACAAATAATCTTGTTATGTGAAGAGCAGGAATGTTTTAATGCGTATTTAATGTATCCTGCGTGAGGTTATTCCACGCTGTTAAAAATACCATATGCAGAGTTTTCCGTCATTTTGCGTGTTTTTTTCTTTGAGTGTGGAAAAATGAATGATGCGCTTGACACGCGCATGATGTGTAACTATGTGTTGAAATATTAATGAGTTGAAAATTTCCTTATCAACAGTTGAGTGCATGAGAAAACTGACCTCAACATACTTAAACTCAGAAAACAATTTTTCATCCTACTTCGTTGCTTGACATCCAAAAAAATAAATTCGCAATAAATGCGCGATAAATGACGTCATAGCAAAGTGATTAATTTCCATCACGCAGGGTTAATGCGACTGTGGGGGCGGTTGTTCACTTGGCACGTGCAGCCACTGAGAGAATTGAAGAATTTGGCGAACGTCATCGTAACGGCGACAGTCAAAATAACATTTTTTGTACCGCAAATAACATTTTTTGTTTCAACCACGTCAGTTAAGGAAGATCTTAATTCTTTGAACTTTCATGCACTTCTAGTGACTTCTTCAATGAGTCAAAGACTTTAATTTCCTTTGAGTTTTAATTTAACTTTGCCAGTGACAAGAAAGATCATACAGGGTGTATCATTAATTACTAAAAGATGGTCTAGTTGAGACACAAAATGGCGTTGAAAACAGATATCAGACATCTCATTAAACACAGTAATTATTTTTCCGGCATTGCGCGGTGTATATATTATTAAACAATCAATAAAAATTAGTCTAGGAAACGTTGTGTTGTTGTAACCGATAGCGATGGCTGAATAGCCTACGCGTGCTACGCCTCAAGTAAGTCCCCACTTTTAAAATCGGGGCGTGCATGCGTGACATATGACAGGTGTACATCTAGCGTATGAGAGTGAAACTGATTTCTCCATATTTGGTATTAGTTAAGCTGAGTTTCTTTCTCCGGAAAACTGTAGGCTGTACGTGGTAAAATACATTGAAAATGGACAATATAATATAACAAAAGGATCGTGTTTAAAACAGAATCTTAATTCTCTCTCATAGATCAATGATGTTGAGTAATATTGTCTGAATTCACTGAGCTGATTAAAATTCAAATCAGTAAGAAATTAAAGGAACATTTTTGATCGAGACAGACGATAAACAACACTAAGCTATAGCTGCCAAAAACAGTTGGCAAATGTTCAGCTGATCAGCATAGTTGTTTAACTTGGCAACTTCGTTATGGCTGGTATAACGAGTTTCCTCTTGTGGGGTTGCAGAGAAAATTCAATGGCAAAAACCGCAAGGAACCGACAAAAGTGTTTTGGATATTTCTTGTTTAGTTTAGCAGAAAATTAGCAAGAATATGTACCGGACTAACAAGAATTTCAGGAAGTACAATGTTTACTGACGCATGCACACTTCTATCTCGTTGCTATAGTCATTGCGTGAACACGCTGTTCATCATACCAGTAGGCTCACAGCTTGTCTTTATCACAACCAGTCTAATCACGCAACGACCTCGTGCGATCGAACACGACAATCATTGAATGCTCACGTTCAACCACACAAGCACTACTCTTGAAACATATTAGGCATACCCTTACGTTATATGGTAATTCTATTAAAGCCATCTAAGAATCTTTCTAGTCTTTTTGATGCAAAATCACAACTACTCTTTGTATTATCAGTGCCAATGATATTTATATCGACTACCTTGTTCAGTTGTTGTCTATTGTAAGAGTAAGTTTCGTTACTTTTAGAACCGAAAGTCTATTACTTGACACTCCTGAAATTAAATCTTGTGGTATTTTATGCAGACAAAACATCCTGCAATTGAAAAAGCTACGGAATTCAATATAACTAACTTTCTTTATCACATTCGATAATTATACATGCATCACTTCTGCCACTCGTGCTATGAGGAAGCTCAAAAGGATATATGATTGGTAAATTTGACAACATTATTGTCATCATGTATACCATAAAGTTATAATTCATAAAACGTTCGCACTTCAGTCGGTTCAGAAAATGCAAAATATTTTATTCCAAGTGTAAGAATGAGAAGATACGGAACCAAAAATAAGCCACAGACCAGAACCATAGGTATTTTGTTTCGCGATGGAACCGGTAAATTCTAGTACAAAACCGATTTAAAATATGCAAAACAGATTTAATTCCATCGATAATGACAGCGATAATTCATCCATGTGTAGTCATGAAAGCCATATAAGTGGGGTGTATCCTTACAGGATCATGTTACTAACGTCACGCCTCCCACACATTCAAACAATAATTTAAACTCGAGTCACAACGGCGCTCTCATCATTCTCATACTCGCTGGTTTGAATTGCAAACACCTAACTTTGTTGGAGTAACAACTGCTTAGAAGAATTTACTTGGTAAGTTATGATAGTATATGTATATATCATTGTACATGTTGTTGAAATGACTGCAGGAGACCTTTTATGGTCTCATATCTTGCTGTGGTTACGCGGAACAACAGTTTGGGCATGTGTTGGAAAATACATGTTGTTTAATATACTTGTTGGTATTGTACAATCGCGGGTATATGCATAACAAACATGAACTAACGGCTATTTGTTGACACGTTAGCTGTTTTGTTGAATCTAAGAATTGGTGTACAACCTTCTTGGGCAAAGAAGCCATTTTTAGTTAAATTGGGAAAGTGCATGTTTGTCATATAGATTACAATATAGTAATCATTATCTTGGCAACAGATTGTATGAATGTGTGTGTATGTGTTGAACGTGCATCAGCTGGTTAAATATAACTGCATAGCCATAGTCGGACAAAGCAGTAATTAAAGCAGCCATATTAATTGCATGCATTTTGTCCTCGGGAGGAACACGTACGGACATGCAGAACTGTTCAAAACTGTAATATACTCTAAAGTTGTGAGGAGCATCTTAAATGAGTAAATGTCATACTATATTTTCCTGACGTTTACTTTACTCTTTAGTCATAATTTTTTGTCAATTGTTAGCGGCCGAAAACAAATAATAAATTATTCATTAATTTAACATGTCAGCATGAAAGGTCATGAGACGAATAGCGGAAAATTATTCATTTCCTTCTTTTATGCACTTACACCACAATGGGCGGTTTGTAATGAATATTTT
The DNA here is from genome assembly GCA_902702795.2 of Paramuricea clavata. Lineage (NCBI taxonomy): Eukaryota > Metazoa > Cnidaria > Anthozoa > Malacalcyonacea > Plexauridae > Paramuricea > Paramuricea clavata. Next base: position 41,117 of record CACRXK020001865.1, on the reverse strand, counting down.
ATTTCTATATATTAAATAGCATTTGAATCATACAACAGGTATGCCCCCATGCATCGTAGTTGTTGACGGATTCAAAAAGATTTATCTCTGAGAATCTAAAGCTGGCTGCCGTGATGATTCATGTTTCGTCTTGATACGTCTGTGGCGACACGGATATATGTGTGTGAATTTATTTCGTGCTGTATAATATTATTATATTCATTTCAATCATTAGATTTTCATTTGTAACGCCGACCGGCTAAACTGTGCCTTACACATAATCTATAATTAACTATATGCCAGGACGTCAAAGAAATTTTTATCATTTAACTGCAATTGAGGAGAAATGTTAATTTGCAGACATTAATAAGTTAAATTGCACCTAAATCGAGCCCGGTTTACTGCGTCACATTTTTGGATGTTGGAACGATGATTCTATTCTGGGTTCTTAAACTACACATGATATCATAAGACTTTCATTTAAGACGCCGACAAAGGAATTTTATCATTTGACTGCAACTGAGGACTATTGAAATGTTGATTTGTAGACAGTAATAAGTTAAATTGCACCTAAATCGAGACAGATTTACTGCGTTCACCTTTTTTTGATATTGGAACGATGACTTGGTGCTTAACTGTAACTATGAGTTCTTTAATTAATATACCCAGCTGCGAAAAATGAGAAGCAGTGAATAATTTAGGAAATGAAATATAAAACAAAGACGGAAAAAGTTTGGAAACCTGAGACTATATGGACAATCTTTTACGTTTACACTTGTATCAATCTACACTCGGGTTTCAAGACATTTTTGCTAATTTTCAAAAACTTGGTCAACATGATACAATATATTCATGAGAAAAATTTCGGGATTTTCAGCGAACCGGGCTGACACTCTAGTCTCTGCAAATTCAGCTTTCGAGTCAACTGGGGGAGGGGGAGCACAAGTTTAAGCGCACGAGCTCAATCGGTAGACCGTCAAGCTGTTCGCTAAATATGTGAGTTCAAATCCCTTTCGAGTCAACTTTATGTTGGAACGCAGTGTTTTTCTCATGAATATATTATATCACGTTTCCCTGATGATGGCTCTGAACTGCTATGAAATATGGCCTACCTGGTTATTGTAGGCTAGCTATTCTACACTGTGTAAAATAACATATTAACTGTCAAACTCTACGCGGTAACTACAGTTAGCTTGCACCATATTCTGAAATAAGTACTCTTGTTGTGAGTCAAGGTGCTTAATAAATACTGATTCTGATTAACAAGAGAATCTAATCTGCGTTTAAATCGGAACCAGCGTAGTACAGGCAATTGAAACCAGCGTAATACAGGCACTCGTTATTAACTGTTGAGCCGAACAGGCACTCGTTATTAATTGTTGAGCCGTTGACTATGAACTACAGCCGTTGCATTATTGTTGACCGTTGGTGAGAACCGTTGTAAACCGAATCGGAATGTCAAGAGCACTCTTCCATATTCTTAATCTCACATTAAATTCCTATATAAGATTAGTGCCTAAAAAATCTAGAAAATGTCTGATTCAAGTCTTCATAGCTGGTCTACATTGACATTGTAGGAGAAATTGAATTATTTCGCTGAATATTTGCAGTCAAACAGTGAAATAGGTTGTACTTTACTTTCAGTTATTTTGTTTCCAATACGTTTTATATGCTCTGAATATTTTCGCTAGTCATGCATATGTTGAGTGTTCATCATTGTCCTTGAAACATAGTCACGGGAAGAAGACTGCTCCATATCATTCAACTGGCATTCTGACAACTAGTTGAATACTTATTATCACATTATATTATCCATGTGTTCCTGTCTAAAAATAGAGACGTGAATGCTTGCATGTGAGAGCAGCCAAAGTTTGTCCGTCTGAAAGAGGATGAAGTTAACAGGAAGAATTAGAAACAGGGAACGGATAACGTATTACGCAGGTTCGCCGTTCGGAACGATTTGTGAGAGTTGATTTTGTGACACTCAAGTAAAATTTTCAATTATCTGGCCCATCGTCTTCTATCTTTTTTTTTTAAATAATCATGTTTATGCAAACTTATGAAAACAATGAATTTTTGGTATAATAGAATTATAGAATAATCATTGAATGAAAGCTTCGAACTGATAAGGATACAACTACCTAAAAAATACAAGGAGAACTTCGACATTTCGAGCGAAGGCTCTTCGCTATTCAGGTAGCTGTACATGTATCCCTATTAATCCGAAGCTTTCTTATGATTGTCACTAGTGTACCTACACTGGCACAACCCGTACAAGATATCATCATTGAATGCTACTGTCATCTCGTCGATCTTGCTCATATATTAAAAAGGATTTGTACAAGGTGACATCGTCAGTTTCAACATAAATCCGTTAAAGACGTTATAAATTTTGCCTAGCTATCAGACCATAACAGACTGTGACAAGTGAGTAGGAACAGCAGCCGTTCATCAAATGTCGCAAATGATTGCATAAAATTAATCCAAGTGTCATCTACATATTAAGTTTTTTATGCATACATATCGTGGGGCAACGAACTTTGCTTATGATGAATGATATTTTTAACAAACAAGTCTACCAGACTTTAATTTATTGTTTTCACATTAGATTCAGTAATTGGATAACTTGAATAGTTCATAATGATGAGTTTGGATAACTTGAATAGTTCATAATGATGAGTTATTATAACTCTTATATGAGTTTAACCTAAATTTGTAATCACAGAAAAACCTGTTGGGACAACTATCAAGCATTTGCCTTTATGATGCTTGTCTGCATTTAACTGACTCATTATTACAAGCACAACAGATGGTGATATAAAGAGCAAGAAAATCAATTCATCCCAGTTTCCTACCAAATAAAAGAGCAGCTGCGGTTGAAGTATATATATACAACTACCTGAAATTAGGATACACCCTACTTATAACGGCATTCTGCTGACGTCCCGTCGAATTAAGTGCATTCACTCGAAACGTCGAAATTTTGCTTATAATTTTCAGGTAGTTGTGAATTACAGTTGTATATTATCTCTTTTACATCGCAGCTGTTTAGTATAGTAATACTTTTAGAAATGAATTTACAATTTACATCGCCATCTGTTGTGATACTCGTTCACTGGTGATAAAGGTTTTGCAGAACATATAGCTATATGTACTAGTTGTACACCACTGTATACGATATACAAATGTGAATTTGCCAATTTCCTAAGTGAATTTTTTTTGTAATTGTTCGAGATAGTGGTGTTTGTATTGCGGTTACTGCAGACACTAATGTCAGGTGAAAAGGTCAAAATAACAGGAAAATATGTAAGCTCTTAAATTTTAACTATGTTTTGATGAAAGATTGAACGACACTGTTTTCGATTTAACAAATTTTGATACTAGGTGGGTGGACGTAAGAACAAGATGTTTCGAAATTTCCTGTTGAAACAAGTGTTTCCTTGTATATTATTCATGCGGAAGTTCGGAATGCCTTGTATGTTGAGGTATGCTGCAGGATGTTGTTGAAATCTTGAAATCATGCTGAGTGCAACAGAGATGTTATGATTGATTCTGATGTAAAAAATGAATACATAAAATATATTGTTCAAACCTGGAATATATTGTTACCATGCGCATGCTCGGTTAGGTTCACAAGTTGAAATATTAATTAAACAAAATTAATTTTTTTTGAAATGAACAAATGCAAAGAGGCGAGGCCTTATATAAGGATTACATGTTATTATGGAGATTAATAACAGTATTTTAGAGTACTAGAGTTTCTTGAATATGACCTACAGTCCCCCGTATCGGTTTCGTATTTTGATCCAAAGGCTGACCATTTTTTTTTACAAGAGTTTCTAGAGTATGGACAACAGTCCCCCCCCCCATATATATATATATATATATATATATATATATATATATATATATATATATATATATATATATATATATATATATATATATATATATATCGGTTGGTTATAGACGTACAGGGAAGGAAAAGGGGGGTTATGATTTTTCGAAACCTTATATATTTCTTCCATTTTAGATTATTAGCTTTAACAGTATCTTGCATTCTAGACTATTATTTTTCACATTTCTTGTTATTAAATTTATTTCCCCATTTCTTGGTATTTTGATCCAAAGATTAATATCCGGCGGTCCGACAAAGGTTTCTTTCCTTCTCGATACGTTGCCTGGCAGAACGCGGGTGTTCATGTTATTAAAGACATTGAGATTATACATTCCAGAATTCATTTAAATTTCTCATTTCTACTAGTTAATTTAGAAATTTTTACAAAGCAAGGTTGACCATTTACTACATTATAACCAGATAAGGGTAGACAGTACGCCATCTTCGCTTGTTTGGTGTTTGGTGTTGAGTTTGCAATTAATATTATACCACTCCGTTGTCCTCCATCATCCAAATCATTGCCTCATTTTACCAAATATTGGTATGCATTCATCGACCTGCTAAAACAAATTTTTGAAATGAATAAAAGCAATGTTTCTCTTGTTGCATAGATGTCATATTACAGCTATAACTGTATTCTAAATATATATATATATATACGCGTCATCTCACGATGGGGGTTTTGTTTGCTCTTGTTTCATAGATACAGTTTCCACAGTAAAGAACAATCTTAAATTGCAATATAGAGATAAAAACCTAAACGTCAACTAAAGAATGACACTAGTTGCACAATCTTTTATGGAAGTGACTCTCGGATCAATTAAATCATTCATATATTGGACTTTCCATTTTGTCATGCATTGATGAATACGCCAGGCAGTTCAAATTGTTGTTATACAGTATACAGTAATAGTGAGCGAGCTCTTTGTCTGCAAACGTCAAAAGATTTCGTATTTTAGCTTTGCTATTATGGATAATAATCGTAATTAACTGTCACATTTTTTGCATGGTAAGATATGTCAGATAAAGTTTTCTCAATCATACTGTAATACATCCCCATTTTTTTGCCTGCCGCGCCTCAACGCAACTTCCTTCTAGACTTTACCGTGTACTCACATCAATTTTTCCTTGTTTAGTTCATACTGGATTCTGCAATGAATCTGAGCATCATAAACACGAGATGTATTCTATTTTTCGTACTGGTTATCTTCACTGGAATCCAGTCACGGTCGTTGGAGAAACGAGCAACGGGTAATGATAGCTGTACCGTAGAAGTAGTGAACAGAGAAGTCAAAGTACCAACATGCTTAACTCGTACAGTTCCAGTGAGAAGGTGCAAAGGATCGTGTTTATCTTACGCTATTCCTAGTAGTTCCAGTACAACTGTGGTTAAATCGTGTAATTGTTGTAGACGTTTAGAAACGGACATCGTAGCAGTTGAACTATTTTGTCTGGATAGCAATCAGAAAATTGTGAAGAGATTACATGATATTGAATTCGCAAAGTCATGTTCATGTCTGCCTTGCATTTAATGAATTAACTTTACGCTTTCCACAGTGTCGTTTTCTGGACGAACTATAGAGCACAAGGGAAGAACAGACAGCAGTTTTAACAAGATAACGTCTGCACATGGCAACTGCTACAACATTTTCTTGTAATAATGAAGCCTAACCTCTCGTCATCATCAATTAATATTCATTGAATGAAGCTATAAAAGTGACATTTAAATTTAAATTATGTTTAACACTCTAATGTAAGTAGATCCACGAAATCCGAACTCTGCTGGAACCACAAATAGCCAAATAATAAGCGGCAGTATACACTTTAATAACAACAAGTTTCCGTTTCTCTAAATCCTAAACATGTCTTGAGAATTGAATTTGGTTATTTGTAATATAGTGTAAAGTTATAGATGTACATACTTTTTGTGTAATTTCAATATGTTCAATAGAATCTTACTAGACAAGAGGTAAGGGCAGAAAACTTACTGTATTTAGTGAAATGTAAAGACATAACGCATGTACTTATTTTATCTTACACAAATAATTATTTATATTGAGACAATCGTTAAGTTATGTGGCAATAAATATTTATCACTGTAACCATATAACTGCAAATTTTAATTTCTCTGGTCTCCTTGCATTCAGTTTTTAGAAAAATATACTGTCAAATTAATACCGTCAAACCGTCGCAGTCGAAAGCAATACAATCCTTCTCAAGGCAACAATATTCACACACATGACATACACAAAGCTGAATTTGACTCCCTTCGAAATGGAACTGGAAGTGAGTCGAACTCCTTATCCACTGCCCCTCCCCCCCCTCCCCCCATCCAAAGTTGTGCTTAGTGTGTTAGACGAGCAAGGCGTTACACAACATTGTACGGCGAATAAAATGTGTATGTATGTGGAAAGTGGTACAGAACGTTTTGAAGTGTGCCATTGATTTTTGACCATGATTGTAGGTATAATTTTCTTCTTGGCCCATTTCACGACACCCTTTCACTGAAAATTAAAATATTTCTCAAAGTTGCGGGTTAAGGCGTTCGAACTCGTCAGGACAGTTGATGTAAGAAGATATCTTTGGGGGGGGGGGGGAACAAAAATTTTCAAAGGCTTTATAATTTTTGGCAACATTATATCTTTCTTTCATTTTCCAGTATTATCTTACATATTTCTTGGTTTTAAATTTATTTCCCCATCTTTTTGCCAAACTTCCTAACGCTTATATATATCTTCTAATGTGACGAAACATTACTTAGTAAAAATCTTTACTGTATTTACTTAATGTTTGAATATCCCCAGTTTAAAAATTGTTATATTCCACGCCTGGGTTCCAAAGTTTCTGTTTAGTAGCAATGAACTCATGCAATTTATTTTAAAGTGGTAATGCAACGAAATGTCACACCTTTTTTTTCTGATTGCAATATGATCGTGAGATACGATGCAACTAGAAATATATGTTGCGTGCTACAATAGTTATGAGAGTAATAAAGGTTTTTTGAGAAAGCTATTATGCAATTTGACGTCGTAGTGAGGATAATTTGCATATCAAATATCTCCAAGAGAATTTGGGGAAGAATCAAAGACGTGTTTACACTAGAGACCGACCTAAAAGAACAATTAAAATTAATCTTGTAGTGTAATTAAACGCACTAGGACTGACCCAGGACCGACCTAAGACCAGGGACGTCGCGAAGCCATCAACATTGGGGGGTCATCATGTTTTGACCAACATTTCCTAGGATTTTGACCAAGTCGTACAAATTTTTCCCGAAAATGTTGTCGACGGAGGGAGGTCAAAAAAATTTTCCGGGCTAACATAAGCATAGTCAAGAAAATTCTTCCGGACTAACATAAGCACATTCAAAATTTTTCGACCAAGATATGCAGGCTTCCAATTTTTTTACCGCAAACATAACAAAAGCTTTAAAATTGGGAACCATTTCATAACTTTGAGCAACTTCGACCGTCTTTTATCCCGAATTTCCATTTTGCCCAACTTTGACCAACGTTTGAATTATTGGTGGGGTGTTACCCCCCCCCCACCCCTATAGCGACGTCCCTGCCTAAGACGATGTTTTCAGGCCAAGCATTAGAGGCGGCCCGTGGCCTGAAAACATGGTCCTAGGTCAGTAAACACATTTTCACTTACCCAAGACGTGCTCGAGGCCAATTTCGACGATATCAGAGTATTTATAATCTTTGATGTCAGCACTTTATGTCATGTTGGGTCTCAGTTAGGTACTTCTCAGATGCAGGTAAGTCTCAGGTAAATTTCAGTCTCTACCATGTTGGGATAGTTAGGTACATGCTTCTCAGATGCAGGTAAAGCCAGTTTTCCACTTCAACCGACCATACCGAAACGTACTGGTGAGCATGCGCAGATCGAAAAGAGGTTAATAAATCCACATACTTCCGGGTGTATTGCTTTTGTTGCGAAACGTTGGCTCCACTCGTCTGCCGCTGCGCGTTCACCTAGTGCGGTGTTTTACAGCGCCCTACATCGCCTTGCATCACAGGTTGCATTGTAATAACCCTAGATGGTAATTTGACATAAAAAAAATACATTGAGTTTACAAAGGTCTTCACGATGACGTCACTTTCAAGGGTCCACTTTTACATCAACCTCGTACCCTGGAACGGTGGGAAACTGTGTTCATCAGTACAAGGAGAGTTAAAAGTTTATTTATGAAGAGAAACTGTTTATCTTAATTGCGACAAAGCTCGTAAGTTCTTTAAATTAACATGATTTTATTTTCATGATATAGAAACCGATGGCCAGGGTCGACAACGGCATTCTTCAAAACATTACAGCATTTTAATTAAATAGACTGCGTGGCACACTTTAAAGTGGAACAGTATATACCTTGGCTAATTAACATATTGAGAGAATATCTGATATTCAAGTATAATGTTGTTCCATGAATGCATGTGGCATATTCCAGGGCAGATTTTTTTCCGGGGGCCCCTATTCAGAAATTTCCCGAAAAAATAACTTCTTCGCCCAATACCAAATTTCGGTACTTTGCCAGAAAAACAGAAATATTTTGCCCGAAAAAATGACTGGGGCCCACAAAAAATGACTAGGGTCCCCCGGAGCCGAAGACCCGGGGCAATTCCCCCTCCCCCCGCCCCCTCTCGGCGGGCCTGGATCTAGGTTCATATCATGGCCATATATCTACGCCCTAAACATTTCACAATCGACAAAAAAGACAGAGATGTTGATAAATCAAATGATTTACACATATAGTACGCTAGTACGCAAACAACCACATCTTCCTACCTCTGTGTCATTCGGACCTGAAAATTAGGGAGTATGTTTTTCACAAGAATGAACATTTCGATATTTTCTTACTGTGCAAATGAGCTCTGTTTTTAGGCTTCACCTCTACATAATTCCACCTAAGTTTAACAGCGGTTTCACTCGTTCATTTTGGCCTTTTGAAAAAAGAATGTGTTAAAACCGCGTAACCAATATATAACGTATAATATTTCAATTCGCGGTGTATCATTATTGGTGAACAAATGTCAAGAACGTACGTAAGCCGGTTTCCTTGTTTGTGATTCTTATTTCGTTTTAACCATCACGACTGATTATTTAAGTGCACTGTAGATTTTTAGATTATGCATATTACTGTAGATTTTTGATTATGCATATTACTTTTTATATATATACATACTAGTTCTAGAACTTCATAATTTTATAATATTATCATAATTTGTATCGTACAATAATTCATAGTTGATTGATTGAAGTAAGCACACACGATGCACTGATCTCTCTCCTCCGCAGAGGCTTACATGAAGTTTCTAGTGAGGGAAAAGTGAGCGCGCAAGGGGTGATGGGAAGAATTTCAATCCTCCCATCACACCGCGCGCGCTCACTTTCATTCAGGAAACTTCATGTAAGTTATTTGTAAATACTTAAGGAGGCTCTGCGGAGGAGAGAGATGCACTGATCCTATACTACATATATAGATGATCAATTACACGTAAGGCAGTTTGTCCTAATTTCAGTGGTAATTTCGATACTTCGGAGAAGACAATATCGTGTTAAACCGCGGTGGAGACAATATCATGATTAAAATAAACATGTTCAAAAAAAGGAAGAATGCTTGTTCCTGCGCATGCATGGTGTTCAAAATAAACAAAGAGGGGATGTGGAATAAATTTAAATTATATTTAGCCCGTCGCATGCTTCAGGATTTCCGGCCATTCCTAGATCCTCCCATACTTTTATCCTCCACCTTGGACTTGGTGGAGCCATGCACAAGGCTTCAATCAATGCTGGCCAAAGTCTAATATACAGACCAGCATACTCGGGATGTAACACTTGGAATGCAAGTATGAATGTTTTGTGTCACGTTTCTGTACTAAATCGCCAGTTCTCTTGTTCTACCTGTGCAGCAGTCGCAGAATAATGGTCATCATAGCGATATAATTTATGCTACACGCGATGTCACAGCTTGTCAACAAGTTGTGTTCGCACTCTTGTTTCCAGTTGTTAGTATGGAAGAAGTTTTCATCATCTTGTAACAAGGTTGACGAGGTCAACAGACTCGCAACAAGTTGTTCCAACAAATTTAATATCGTCTACGCGTAACAAGTTGTTAGTGACAACAAGCGTTTGCATGGAACGCCAGTATTATAGGCTTGTCGGAACAATCTGTAACAACACATGCCAATGGCAGTGTCATGTAAAAAAGGAGAAATCTATTTCAACCTTGCATGTAATGTCAATGATAGTATATACTTAGCCAGTTGAGCATGCAAGTATTAGTATTATAGTACTAGTGTTCCAATTTCCCAAATCAAGCACAAAAGGGGATATGCTTTCAGTATCATGATTATGCCCCCACGGTTCCGCCAGCCCCCCCCCACCCCTCCCCCACGTAACTGTGTAGCAGATTATACTCATGCAGTTACCTCTACGTGTCGAGTCTGCGTATGTAGTTTAAATGTAGCTTCTCGCAAAAGAATAAAAGCAGAAAAAACAATACGAAATTGTTTTCGAACGTTTTTCGTGGAAAAACACATTTTTACTATAATACTTTGTTGTTCTTCTCAGTATTATTTTACAATTGGTTTTACTCGACTCTCGAGTACTAGTTTGAGAACTAAATGTGTTTCATGCATGTGCTGATGCAGCCTCGTACCCAGGGCCTTTGCGCGGTTCAGAGGCTCTGGTACGGGAAGCAAAGGCCCTGGTAAACACTGGTCACGTGTGTCCAAAAATATTGGACATTTTTGTAACCTGGCCTTATTAAAGTCATGTCATCCCGGGGGGGATAAACAACTGAACATTGCAATGGGCGAACTAAATTTTAAAAATACATATATTTTGCCTTTGATTTTTGTATCTGCGAAGCAGATATATTGCTATCGCAAACGTGACCGTACCGTACCGTACCGTATCCCTAGCCATTCAGCGACGAGCTTATATAATTTAAGCCAATTTAAGCCAATCAGCTATTCGTTTACATCAATTGTTTACATCGTGCCCGCATCTAACCTGCGAACGGGCATACTTTAGCCTCGTCAGGCCTCGTGTATAAATCGTGTTATTGTTTCAATAATATCTTGATATTTTTATCAATTTATCTTGAATTGGCTGTCTTTTTTTTATTCCGAAGTTATTTATCAACATGGAATCTTATCCTCATCTGGTAAGTAGTCAAATACCACATATTATATATTTAAATACCAAATTTGTGCAAATATATGTCCCACATATTTTATATTAAATACATGATTCGCCAGTTCGGCAAATATTTACTACACTATCTATAGTTAAATATTGCCGTATCTTCGGCGTAGAGTTTACATGGAATGCACTCTGGAATTTTTTAATTAATATATTACACTGTATAAAATATTGGATATTTTCGAGGATATTTTAAGCCATTTATCAACACGGTTCACAAAAAGATTTATACAGTATTAAAAACAATCCTTCTGTGACTTCTGTAATATTTTAAACAGTGAAAAGTGAAAACATTCTCAGGAGATATTGAATTAAATCCTGGTCCTGTATTTCTGTATATTGACTCCATAACTCTGTTCAAAACAACAGTCCAACTATAAAGCTGTCATCAAATGTAGTGTTAGAGCAAAGGTTGAAGATGTTATCAGTTAAAATACTTATACATTTTGGTTTTACACATTAGAGTTAATTAAACAAAATTTTTACCAACATTTTCAAATAAAAGAATCCTCACCCTCCAGAGCCTCATTACATTGTCATTTTGCTTTCTAACATAAATATTTTTCTTTAGAGATTAATACAAGAATGAAGAATAAATGTACTGGATATTGGCTGGATAATTTTGTCAGAACAACAAACTTGCAAGACAATCTTACCTAAATTCATTAGTATGGAAATAATTTAACAGCTACAATGAGTAATCATATATTATATGGTGGATTTGATCAATGGCACACAATGTACAAAAATAAACTTGTGATACCTTCTACTCAAACCGATAATCTCCCACAACACGATTGTTTTTGTGTGAATGTGCTGTACGTGTTAAACCGAACAGTGTGGTATATCATTAACTGTGCACAGAACTGGAATTTAATTATATACTTCACTCATGACCTTCAAAACATTCTCAATTATTCAGTGGTCTTCGACATGTTCACCAAATATTTTGTGTATGTTACTCAGCAGTTAACATTGGCAAGTGTAAACAACAAGTGACATAACTTTTGCTTCATATGATTACAATAAAGTTTTGAAAATTTGATGAGTATGGATTGAATTGACAGGTGACAATTTACTAAATAGCCGGCTGTATAGACACTTTGAATATTGTTTGCATGAAATTTTTATTTCCTGACTGCATAATTATCTGTTACAATCATAATCACATTATAAAGTTAGTTAAATTTTCTGGGTGCGGGGGTGGGGGGTAGCACTTGCCCTGCTGCACTCCCCGCTGTGTACAGCCCTGTTTTAAATCTTATCTGCCATTATAATAAGTGATGAAATATTTCAATTGTCCCATGTCATCTTCATTATTCAGTTTCTTTCAAGAAAATACAAAATGTGAATCAAGTTTTTTTGCAGATACATGTACGCGTCGCGTACCTATTTTTATGTTTGTTGTCCAAATGCAACCTAATGAAATGTCAACAAAACTTAATTGTTAGTTTAAAATTATTAAAATGAACAAACGTTCATTAAGCTCCTCAGTTTCTCGAATCTTTCTCTTGGCAAAGCCTTCGTCATGATATCTGCAAGCATATCATGGGTAGAACAATATTCAACTTTGATTTCTCTCGATTCTATTCTTTCACGTATAAAATAGAAAGTTATGTCTATGTGTTTTGTTCTATTGTGAAACTTCGGGTTTTTGGCAATTTCTATCGCTCCCTGGTTATCTTCTTTGATTAAGGTGGGACCATCAGTTTTACAACCAAGACCGGACAACAATCTACGCAGCCAAACCGCTTCCTGACAGGCCTGACTCAATGCAACAAATTCTGCTTCCATTGTAGATTTCGCAACAGTCGATTGTTTCTTACTGCTCCAACTTATAGTAGCATCAGCAACTTTGAAAATGTATCCGCTGTAGGCTTGGGCGGTTTTGCTTAAAATCAAAACCGAAAAACCGTCTGATTCTAAACCGGTAAAATGGGAAAACCGGTTTTTTCCCTTTAATTTTTACTTCAACTGAACGAGGAGGAATTGTGGTATTTTTTTGACATAAGCAAACGAACAGTACACGAAAAAACGCAAAATTGTGTAAAGGTAACCTAAAACGACTTCAGTTTTAAAATAAAAGAGTCAAGAACGCATTTGAAAACTTATACCTCTTTAGTTCTTACCGACTTTATGGAAAAAGAATAGAATTTGTATCTAGTGTCATGTAATTGAGTGTAATTATTGTCATGTTTTGAGAATTAAGATCGAGTTTCAGGCGATGACAGTGAACAATTACGTAATGACGGTTTTCCGGTTTTTGTAAAAGCTAAACCGAAAAAAACGGTTTGAAAATAAAACCGAAAAAACCCGAAAAACCGGTAAACCGCCCAAGGCTAATCCGCTGATTGATCGACGTGTGTCCACATCACCAGCCCAGTTGGCATCAGCTTAGCCATGTAGATCACATTCATTCTTGTTTGCAACAAACTTCAAACCGTACTGTATGTCAAAGTTCCTTTGATATACCGCAGCAAACGCTTAATACCTAACCAGTGGTCTTTGCTTGGATTCGACATATACTGTGAGAGTAATCCCACAGCAGCAGCAATGTCTGGTCTTGTTGAAGTTGAAACGTATGTTGAACAACCAATTGCTTGCTGGTAGGTTTCCTTGTTACACGGTTCTTCATCATCGGCTCGTTTCTGGAAAGTTTTTCCTGTTTCAAGTGGGGTTGATACTGGGTTGCAATCTTGCATACCAAAGCGATTGATGACACCCTCCAAGTATTTCTCTTGACTGATGAATAGGGTTTTCTTAGCTCGATCTCTCTTTATGGACATCCCAAGGACGAAGTGTAACTCTCCTTGATCAACCATTTGGAATTCGTTTCGTAATAACTCTTTTTCTGCATTGAGCATTTCCAGATCATTGGAGACTGGGATTATGTCATCCACATATACTGCGAGAATCACAAAACTGATACGACCATTATCTTGTTTCACAGATTTCACATACAGACAACTGTCAGCGTTACTTTTGCGATAGCTATTCTTGTTTAAGAAATTGTCAAGAGTTTGATTCCAACATCTGGCCGATTGTTTCAGACCATAAATGCTTCGTTTAAGTTTACAGACATGATCAGGGCAATTTGGATCGACAAAACCTTCGGGTTGTTCCATGTATATGTCGTGTTCAAGTGAACCGTTCAAGAATGCAGTGGTTACATCCATTTGGTGGATTTCCAAATCATGGGCATTAGCGAGGGCTAACAATGTTCTGATGCTGGAATAACGAGCTACCGGTGCAAATACTTCTTCGTAATCTACGCCATATGTTTGGGAATATCCCTGTGCAACCAAGCGGGCTTTATACCGGTCAACTTCTCCATTTGCTTTACGTTTAACTTTAAAGACCCACTTCGATCCGACAATACACGCATCATCAGGAGGAGGGACCAAATCCCATGTCTCGCACTTCACCAAAGAATTGTACTCTGCTTCTAAGGCTTGTTTCCATTTCGCAGACTTCGTACCATTCAGGGCATCAGTTACAGACTTTGGTTCATCACGATCAGCTTTCAATGATGTAGCAACATTGTATTCATCATGTAAAAGTCTTTCAGGAGGTTTAGTTTTCTTTTCGGGCCAATACTTGCAACTTGCCTCATAAAATTTTCTTCATATGTAGTTCCAGGTTGGGTAACTCCCACTGCTGGTGTATGCTCTTGATTCTCTATTTCAACTGGAATTGCAGGCTCATCTCTGACATCGTTGTGCATTTCATCCTCATCCTCACGATCAATATGGTCATCAACATCTTCAAACTGATGATAAGATACTGGTAATTGAAAGTCATGAAATTTATCTTCGTGGAACAACACATCTTTAGTTCTGACAAATCGCTTCGATTCTATGACATAGACCTTGTAGCCTTTCGTTTGGAGTGGATATCCAACGAAAATTCCTTTTTGAGATTTGGGTCTAGTTTTCGTCTTAAACTGTCTGGGATAAGCACAAAACAGATTGATCCAAATACCTTTAAGTTAGATACATTAGGTTTTGTACCATACCAGCATTCATATGGTGTCTTGTCAGGTAGTGAGCTTATTGGACTTCTGTTGTGAAGGTAAGTAGCTGTGTTGACTGCTTCAGCCCAGAAACGTTGAGGTAAACCAGCATGGAACATCATTGATTTAGCAGATTCGATCAATGTCCAATTTAGTCTCTCTGAGACACCGTTTTGCTCAGGAGTATACGGGTTGGTATATTGGTGAACAATACCTTTACTTCTACAAAATTGGGTAAACTCTTTACTTGTGTACTCCCCGCCATTATCACTTCTTAGGGTTTGGATCTTGAAACCAGTAGTATTTTCCATCATGCTTACATACTCTTGGAATTTTGCGAAAACTTCAGACTTACTTTTGAGAAAATACACCGTCACATATTTTGTATAATCATCAGTAAAAGTTAGTACATATTTACTGCCTCCAATTGAATTTTCACTCATGGGTCCACATACGTCACTATGCACCAACTGTAAAGGACGACTTGTCTTGTTAGAACTTGCTTTTGGAACGGGTACCCTGTGCATTTTGGCTTTTGCACAGGCTTCACAGTGCTGATCTGTAACATCTTTAGGGTAACTCATACCATCAACCATGTGCTTCTTTTTCAATTCACTGACATATTTATAATTCAAGTGACCATATCGACAATGCCACAATTCCATCGATGCTTTGCCAGAAGCAACATTAGCACAGTGAGGTTCAGTATTAATCACATACAAGTTATTGCTGATAAGGTGACCAATATTCATTGTCGCTCCATTCTTGGTAACATAACACTTGTCGCTCTCGAACAATACTTCAGCCCCTTTTTGTGTCATGGCTGGAACAGATAATGAATTCTTGGAAATTTCTGGAACATATAATACATTATATAGTCCCATTGTGAGAACAGTTGAACCATCATAAAATTCCAATGTTACTTTTCCTTCACCAAGAGCCATTATCGCTGTGTCATCACCGAGGAAAATTTCAGTCGGTTGGGAGTATTCAATATAATCCTTAATCAAATCTTTTTCATACGTCATATGTTTGGTGGCTCCGCTATCAATAAACCATAGCTTGCTTACTTTTGGATGACTTGATGTAGTCAGAGCGACATCCTCTACCTTTGGTGTTTCATTTCTTTCTTGTGCAAAACTATTCGATTGATGGCTAGAACTATTCTTATTCAGTGGACAATTTCGTACAATGTGTCCAGGTTTTCCACACTTAAAACATCTTACATTACTCGCTCTTTCTTGGGCATTTCTTCGACAATTACTCCCATGATTTTTTCTGTTAAATTGTGGATACTTTGACTTGAGTAAACAATTTCCTTTTGTACTAAATAGCGCTTCATTTTGGCGGGAAAACTTCGTTTGCTTTTCATCTTTCTCCGTCCGTTTTAAATGCTCCTCAATCAGTGCTGCTTTGACGTTTTCCCATTTTAAATCTTCAATTTTGTGAGTATTCAAACTAGAGATGAAATTATCATAGGATGGTGGTAGATTGCCAAGCACAACAGTCGCAAGGTTTTTGTCGGAAATTTCTTCCTTCATTTCCCTTAGCTGTTCGGCTAATGTTGTCATGTATGTTAAATGCTCTAAAATGTCTGTTCTTTCGACCATGGTCGCAGCATAGAATCTCCGATTTAATCGTACAACCTGGGCAATTGAAATACATTCGAACTGGTTCTTTAATGTTTTCCAAGCAGTTTTAGGATCGGTAGTAGTCGAAATATGTACTTGCAAATTCTTTTCCACACTCGAAGCGATTAGCGAATACGCTTTGTCTGATCTGAGATGATAAGCATTTATCGCTGCAGCCGTAGCTGTTCCACTAACCGGAGCCACTTCGGTCCCCTCGATAAACCGCCAAAGACCACGTTCCATTAATACAAGTTTCATATTGTATTTCCAACTTTGGTAATTTCTGCCATTCAAGTGTTCTATTTTCGTAATCTCCGCCATCTTGAAATTTTATACACAACTATCGTACGCAAATAACTCACTTTATTCGGTACTTTCACACCAACAAATACACAAATGATGGCACGTCTCAATAAATAACACGTATCGCAATCTATACAGCCGTCCTGGGCCCATAACCTGTTAGGATTACATCTATTTTCCTGTGATACAAAGAGTTTAAAACACAACAACAAAGGTTATATTATAAGACAATGAGTTAACAATAGATCACGAGGACATACCACATGACTTCACAACATGCATATATTAGCATATGTAAACACATGTAATTATATTCTTATCAAGTATGATATGTCAGTCAGAGTCTCAGTGCTCAACTATCGGTGTATTATTTGTAAAAAGTGTCGGTAGTCACAATGGTGACAATAAAATTTGTGAGGTTAATCTGGTTGAAGCAGAGAATTTAATTGATCTCCTGATAAAAGACATGTTTTCTTGGGGTTGTAGCAAAGGTCTTTCATAAATTCTAAGACTGCCCAGTTGCCAATTGTATTGAACCAAAGATATTAGACAGGGTACAATTACAGCTTTTTTTCAAAATATTATTACAGTATATACTATAAGATGCAACTGACAAATGAAGTATTTACCCTAATATTATTAGTGACTTGTGCCGTGACTAAAATTGTTACAGCTTTGGTTTAAATTTCATAAATCATGAACTGATGTAACTGCAAATGTAAACAAATAGGTGAATGCACACCCAGTATGCAGACTGTTATTTGCCTTTAAGATGTTGAAGTGAATACTTCATATAAACGTCAGTATAATTACTCACATATTGTTAGATTAAGTCACATGATCGTGAAGCATGCTTTTATTCTTTTTCTGCTTCGCTAAGCAGGTTTTATACGTCCTGTATACTTCTCATTAAAAACTACAATGAAATACGGTTAAAATCGATCAATTTCTAACAGGTTATGGGCCCAGAACATTTAGGTCCACTTTGGAGAAATCGAACAAGTATTTAATGTATTGTTTTTTTTTGTGAGAATTCGTAAGCATGGCTGATGGACATTGTCGCTGAATTCGTTGAAAATTGTGAAGTTAAATGGCTCAAACTATCGAGCATGGTCGTTCAATATGCATTTATACTTGGAAAGCCTAGATCTGTTTGACGATGCAGAAGGTACGGCTGAAAGTCCTGGAAGTAGTGCTACCGAGAACGTATGTCGAAGCTTCAATTCTAGTGCGAAGAAAGCATGGACTCGCATCTGTTTAGCCATTGAACCGGAGTATCAAATACACATGCGAGATACAAGAATAGCGAAAGAAGCTTGGGATGCTTTAAAAGGTCAGTTTGCTTGTGAATCATTGTTGCAAAAAGTTAGGCTACGACAGCAATATTATTCTTGCCGTTTTCGCCCGGGAGATAATATGTTTGAGCATATAAGTCACTTAAGATCATTACATGACCAATTGAAAGAGATGGGAGTAAATATTGATGATAAAGAACTGCAATATTATTGGCTCTCCAAATAATCTAAGTAAGATTAATGTGGATCCGACAATTAAAATTGGCAGCGAATCTATTAATAGAGTTAAAACAACAAAAAGTCTTGGCGTGGTCATTGACGATGAGTTGAAATGGGAGGACCACATTGACAGCATCAGCAAAAAAGTTTCAAGTGGAATAGGAGCGATAAAATTGATCAAGCCTTATGTTCCAAAGGATTGCCTAAATCAGATTTATAATGCTCTTGTGCAGCCATATTTTGACTATTGCTCTCTAGTATGGCAAAATTGTAAACTAGAGTTGCAATTGAAACTTCAAAAGCTTCAAAATAGGGCAGCAAGAGTTATAACTGGAGATAATTGGGAGATTCGTTCAAAAGATGTTCTTAGCAAACTGAATTGGCAGCCACTAAACCAGATAAGATTGGTTAAGATGCTCTTGTTTATGCACAAAATTCTAAAAAATGAAGTTCCTACATCAATTTCAGACCAGTTTCACATTTCAGTAAACGATCAAAATAATCTACGCAGTAATTTTACTATGCTGAAACTGACTAAACCAAGAACAAATGCACTGAAGCGAAATTTTAGCTACCATGGTGCAAAAACTTGGAATAATTTGCCAACTGAATTGAAAAATCTCACGATCTCTGAGAGAGTTTTCAAAACTAAATTACAAGATTTCATTTAAAACATCTTTTTCAATAAACTGTTACTCTAGTGTATGTTTTTGTCGGGTTTTTTATGGAATATTATAAATGTAATAATGTCCTGTTTATGTATGATATTTACTATAATTTAGTAAATTGTTGTTCTACTGCTTAGCTTAAATTTCTACAAGTCCTTATGAAAAGCAACCATTTTAATTCTATCTATCTATATAGATTCGCCAGTTGCCATCCTTCGATTAGTATATTTTTAACTATTTAATATACAGCTCAGTTGAGTATGATAAACAGGGACTTGCCTCATATAAATCATTCGAAGATTATAGAGGCTGCAAGCATATCGCAGCCTGTTTGTATTCGCTGGGGGATGTACTGCATAATCACAAGAGTGTAACATCTGGTCCATGCCAGGTCATTAGTAGAAAAGCAAATATATTCAGGACAATCCGCTGTGGGTCCATTTTCGCCAATAAAATGAAAACCACATATATAAAACCGACAGACAAACTTGTCAACCTTGTACCCAGGGCCTTTACGCAGTTCAGAGGCTCTGGTATGGGAAGCAAAGGCCCTGGTAAGGGAAGCAAAGGCCCTGGTAAACACTGCTCACTTGACTCCAAAAATATTGGACATTTTTGTAACCTGGCCTTATTAAGGTCGTATCATTCCGGGGGGGATGAACAACTGAACAATTGGCGAACTATAAAATTTTAAAAATACATGATTTTTCCTATAACAAGTGTTTTAAAATCATATTTTAAAACAACGGGCGGCAGATCTGAAGCTTCTTTTTATTTTGATGGAAATTATAAACTTTGAAGTCACATGGATTTTGAATGCTATATTAGAATTCTGTATATTCGAGGTAAGCGATCATATATAAAATTTATATATTCTCATATATTTATCAGTTTATATATCCTGAAATATATTGCAGCAGATTCGTGGCTGTCTGTTTGTATAATTAGTTTTCTTCGTCTAATTATTCCTCCATCTTTCGCTTTTGGATATAAACCCTCCTTCATGCCTGATATATTTTTTTGTTATCTCCATCCTTCACTAAAATCAAAATCGTCTGTTCCAGCTTGCTCAGAAAATATTCAATCTTTCATAACTGGAGTTATCTTTGACATGTAAAATCGTCAGGCAGTACCTTCAGTAAAATACTTACTTGGTGTAACTGACTGACCATTTATAAATGAATACATGCAAAAATTATTACAAATTAACTGCCCTCATACCAATCCATTAGTCTCCGACTCGTTCAATAAACACTTAACAGAATAGTACGACAATATAAAAGTGCGGAAATGCCAACCTTACCTGACTTTCTGTGACAAGAAAATTAGATTACATTAATTATACAGAACAGTCAGCTAGAATTCTTTTCCTCGATACTCTGGTTGATGATTTTGATGTTTAAAAAAATTCTAATGGCTCCCATAAATTTTACTGGAGAAAATGATCCCCCACCTCTTGCCAGTAAACTCCACACCCCCAATTTTACCCATCCAAGGGAGAGTCTTGCATACTAATCAAATATGGCATACTTTGTTATTTTTCTCTGTCCAACACCAGACAATTTTACTTGTCAAGGGTAAGGTTTTAAAAGTGAATGTAAAGAGCAAAATGTAAAAAGACAGGCGCGGATCCAGACCGTGGCAAACATGGCTCGAGCCACGGTCAGATTTTTCCCACATAGGATTTTCCGGGGTTCACCTTTTTTGGATACTGGATTAAATAAATTATATTTTACGAATTTTTAAGAAGTATATATTAATTATTTGAAATACAGAAAAATTGAGCAAATATAGGTCTATAGCAAACAATTTGAATAATGTCTTTCGTAATTGTTCTCATATTGATGTGGATTCGTGCCAAAAGCAGGAAAAACTTCCGAACTATTTCCCTTGTTCAATAGTATAATTATCCAGTTAAGCACTGAACTATAAAAAACGCCGAAAGCGTGCCGAATTGTGCCGAATATGTTCGGAAAACAGTCGTAAATTCGAAGCTGCGATCACAACCACAAAATGCCACGGTCAGCGTGCAAAAAATTGCGCAATTGTTACTAAATATAGCAACTTTCTGCCACGGTGCAGCGTTGCAAACCAATCACAGGGCAAGTTGTGGTCACGTGCGCCACGGTGAGCCACGGTGGCTCTATTTTGATTGCGCAATGCAAATGATCAACAATAAAGTTCGACGCTTGTCGACTTGACGGGATAAAGTTACATCACAAGCTACATTGCTGAATCAAATGCTAAATGCTATCAGGATGGAAGCTTTTAAAAAGGTCGATGTTCTTAGGAAGCTCGTCGAAATCGTTCATCAAGCAAACCTAAGCGAACATATTTCAGGGGAATTATCGCTCTTGAGGCAACAATGTAATGATTTTATCGCTGAAGAAAGGCTGCGCCGTATAACATCTACTGGCGACATCGTGCTGCGAACGTGCGAATTTTCAAAACTTCAGTTCCCCAAGAGCCAAATTGAAAGATCTGGGCCTAATGTTCCTGTTAGGTAAGAATTTTTAATCGCTTATATTAAATTTGCATTTACGCTGGGGTCAGGGAATAATTTGTGTATGCAAATTTGTATGTATGATTGTATGTAAATTTTTGTCAGTGAAATGGTAATATGATCTCGAACGCATGGCGGTCGTCAATAAAATATAAATTGCATTTATCGGCTATGTAGTCGTGAAATATTAGGAAATAACTCGACTGTAAAATGAAATGTTTACTTCAGTATTGGGTCTAGTCGTCTATTTGGTCTTACCAAGCTTTAAATAGCGCCTTAATATTTGTATTGGTTGATCAGGGGTCGGTTGTTCTAAGGGGCTGATTACATGGAGCATTTTCAATCCCGGGGTGAACTCAGCCCTGTTTACCGGGTTGAAGAAATTTCAGCCCTGTCTGTAATACAAAACTCTATCAAAATCAAACGATTACATGACAAAAATTTCAACCCAGGGCTAGCAGGGTTGAAATTTCAACCCCGGGGTTGAACTCAGTCTTTGGTTGAAAATTTTGTCATGTATAAATTGTTTCAACCCAAGGCTGATGGTAGTGACTATTTATTACAAGAAAACAAAATAAAGGCTTTTTTACTTCTGGGAATCGATGCCGAGAATGTATAGTATAGTGTTTCAACCCCGGAGTTGAAAGTTCTCCATGTAATCGGCCCCTAAGCTAGCTGAAGGCTAATCCTTGTTTAAAATTTAACCTAGTGTTTTTGTTTGTGTGTTTATGCATGCATGTTTACTTCGAAACTTTGAAGAAAACTCTTATTCATCCAGACAAGATTTCTGAAGAAATATTTCTAAATTCATAGACAATTTGCTTTGAATTTTATGTTAACCCAGGGTTAAACTTACTAATTGGCATTTGAACAACTGGCCCCTGGAGGGGGACTACCTCACAGGTATTTGTTGTGGATGAATATTGGTGTTGTTGTGGATGATGTCATCCCGATCCATAATCCTGACCTTAAAACCTAATCCCAAATCTAAAACTGCAACAAATTCCCACAAGTTAGTCAAAGCCAGCTGTGAATTTGATGTCATCATGATGTTACTCAAATTACACAAAGACATTGTAAGGGGCCTCATTGTTAAAGTAATTATGGTTAGGTTATGGCTCAATTTCCGTATTAAAAATCACAAAATAATTATGGTTATGGCTCAATTTCCATATTAAAAATCACAAAATTTAATCTCCAGTCCTGACCTTAAAACCAATGGCCAGTGTATCGCTTAAGGATTCTTCAGTGGTGGGACAAAACTGCCAAAGGGCCCACTCTCTCCTTGCCATCCCCTCTGGATAGTATGTGAACGCCGAAGGTGTGAGCCAAGTGCCGAAGGCACAAGCTAGCTAGGGGATCTGGGGGCATGCCTCTCCACAGGAAATTTTTAAAATTTGAGTCTCTGAAATAGCATTTCCTACATTCTGAGAACACATTTTTAAAAAAATCTCAGCTTTTCAAAACAAAGTTTTAATGGTGAAATTTGTAATAAATTGCATGCTAATCATTCAAATACAACATACGTTTTATTATTATATAGTAGAGAGTGAGATACTGAAAAATACACAGTGAGATATTTTCCATATCTTCACTATAGTGAAGATATCAATCATGTGACTTTTAGTATTTATACAATTTTTTTTGCTTGGGACTATATAATAAACAGAACATTACATGGTGGCTTGAAGACCACTTGAAGATAAAAAGTCATATCTTCGTGCTGCCGTGTAATATCCTCTATGTACAGTACATGTATGCTCACCAACAAATTTTGTTTTTTAAACTTCTTTTCAATGTTAAACTCATTTACTCAATACAGGTCCCAAGTCCCTAGCTTTGGGGCAATAGGCCAAAATGTTTTCTTCAGTGGTGGGGCAGAGGAAGGAGCCAAGTGGGGCAAATGCCCCACCAGTCCATGGTATTAAAAAATGCCTTGAACCAACCCTAGTTCTATTGGCTACCCCGACTAATTCTAGTAATTATCCTTTCGGCACAAAGTCATATGGAAAGTGACCCATGATGACACAAGCAAAAGTAGGGAAAACATTTGGGAAAACAAGTGGTACCTTAATGCTATTTTTCAAATGGCAAGGCATAACATTTGTTCTCCAGATAATTTGAGTGAAGTTTGCAAAGTATAATTACTGTGTTACTGTGGTACAAAGAAGTTGACATTCCGGTTAAAAGTTTCAATAGAATATTTACAAAATAATATAAAATAACCGTTGATAATTAAATGCTAATTTTCTTTCAGTACCTTGGCTAATGGGAATTGTCTCTTTAATGCATGTTCTATTGCATTAATTGGGAATGAGAGTTTGTCTGCTCACTTGAGATGCCTCACCAGTATTGAACTGTTTGAGAATGCCAAATACTATGCTAACCATCCCCTCATAGAGTCCCAGCATAAAAACGGAGCGTTCACTTCACTTAAAAATGCCTTTGCCATGTGTGTATCTGATGCAGCACTTACTTTTTTCGAGAATTCTAATGAAATTGCAGCAGTTTTAGAAGAAGCAAAAGAAACTGCAAACAATTACACATTCTCATCCATGGTGTGCATGTTTGCCTTGTCCACAGTAATTCAGTGTGCCATTCAGTCATACTACCCACTCACCAATGATACTGTAGCGAAAGAAAATTGGAATTCCTTGGCCAAAATGTTCAATTGTACAATATATCCACGGGATTATCTTGATGGCAGTGCAATTGAATATGTCCATATCTTTCGTTGTGCTGCGATGCCACCATCTTATTTGGTTGATCGAAGAATTCCATCCACCAAAAATCACTTTGTTTTACCTTGTGCAAACCAGTTAAAGCGCTTCAGCCAGGAGACCATTATTTTAAAGCACACCTTCCAACCTCACTGAAATCTGCCATGCCAGTTCATCCTAAAGTTCCTCCTACAGTTTCTACTAAAGTTTCTACTAAAGTTTCTACTAAAGTTTCTACTAAAGTTTCTACTAAAGTTGCTACTAAAGTTTCTTCTGCTCCTTCCTCTACACAAGTAACTACATGTACTAAAAAGACGACTGGTACAAAAAGAAAACAAGTTAGCTTAGATGGGCTTCTTGTGAAACGAGCATGCAACACACAAGAAACTGTAGACAGTGAAATCAAATGTCCCAGCACTAGTAAAGGAATTTCGTCTGTAACTCCCAACACTGGTCCTACTTCAGAAAAATCTAACACCAAAACACAACGAGCTTCTACCAATTCATGGCCAGATGATATCTACAACTACGTAAATCTGGTGTCCAGTCTTCCTGATTCGAAAAAGTACGAAATTCTGTGCAATCATTGGAAACCTGGTTCTGATTTTTCTTTTCCTCCAGACGAAAATACTGGTAGACGTTTTCAGTTTGCATGGTTATCACGATTTCCATGGTTGGCTTACTCTGCTGTGGCAAACGGTGGTTTTTGCGTCACTTGTGTTCTTTTTGGTCGTGAAAGCACGCATAATGCAAGCAAGCTCCAACGATTGATGACTAGTGCTCTTCCTCCAAGTGCTTCTGCTGTCCAGAAACTATGTCAGCATGGTGAAAAATCCAATGTTCACGCAACGGCAACTCTCCGTGCTACACAGTTTAAGCAAATGATGGAGAATAAGACACTCGGTATCGATGTGCAGCTGAATACGGCCAGGCAAGAACTCATTGAAAAGAATCGGTTACGATTTCGCCCAATTGTCGATTGCATCATAACGTGTGGTCGCCAAAATCTAGCGTTAAGGGGTCATCGTGATGATGCGCACTATTACCTTGATGAAGAAGATCCGACCAATCCTGGCAACTTTATTGAAATACTGAAGTATGGCGCTCGATGTGGCAACCTTGTGGACGTGCTTTTTGAAAACTGTCCTTCGAACCAAACCTATAGGTCGAAAACTATTCAGAACGAAATAATTAATATATGTGGCAAATTAATAACTGAAAAAATTGTCGAGGAGATTAAAGACGCGAAATTTTTTACCATTTTGGCCGACGAAGCCACTGATTGTTCTAACGTGGAACAAATGGCGATTGTTTTGCGATTCGTGGACAACAATTTCAAAGTGAGGGAAGAATTCCTCGGTTTTATTCCGTGCATGAAAGGTCTTTCGGGTGAAGCTCTGTCTACTGAGATAAAAAGTTTCATTCAGAGCGTCGGCCTACGTTTGGAAGAATGTCGTGGTCAGGGCTACGATGGGGCGGGAAATATGGCAGGCAAATTTTCTGGGGTTGCTGCCCGAATCCTACGGAGCTACGAGAAAGCAGTATACGTGCATTGTGGTTCACACATCTTAAATCTGTGTGTTGCATCCGCCTGTAGAATTGAGATGGTCAGTAAAATGATGGATGATGTCCGTTCAGTGTCTGACTTCTTTAATAATTCTCCTAAAAGAACTATCGCGTTAAAAGAGAAGATTAAAGAAATCTACCCAGAATCCCATCACGAGAAGCTTTTCAATGTTTGCCGTACAAGATGGATGGCAAGAATTAATGGCCTCTCAATCTTTCGGAAAGTTTACTTGGCTATCTTAGCAGCACTAGAGGTGGTGAGAACTGACAAGTCAAATGAGTATGATACGTGCTACAAAGCGGGTGGTATGATCAAAGCCATTAAGTCATTTCAGTTTATCGTTTCTCTTGTCGTCGTCGAGCGTTGCCTCAAATGCACCAAGCCATTAACCTTGCAACTGCAGTCTGCTTCTCTTGATGCTGGTAAAGCTCGTGAAAAAGTTTCTCTACTCTACTTGACGATTGACGAACTTCGTTCGGACGTCGACAAAGTCCATCAATTTTATTACGAAATGGCAGTTGAACTAGCGGAAGGAGGAGGAGTGAAACCTTTTAAGAAGAGAACAAATGACCGTCAGATGCACCGAATCAACGTACCTGCGGACAGCACGGCCGAATACTTTAAAAGAGCTTTGACGATTCCTTTCCTAGATCAGCTTGTAGGACAGATGCAATCCCGCTTTTCAGAAGGAAATCTCGATGCATTTGACGCCATGTATGCTTTGCCAAGTTACGTCACCAGTGAACCCAAATGGGCCGAATATTTTTCTCGTTTTCTGGATAAATACCAAGATGACCTACCATCACCCGACTTTCTCGAAATGGAGTTAAGAATGTGGAAACTCTTCTGTTTCAACTCCAAGATTCCGCTTCCGAATTCCATTCAAGAGTTGCTCCCTTTTGTCGATATTCTTTCTTTTCCAAACATACACACCGCGCTCAAAATATTTGGAACAATTCCAGTAACAACGTGCAGCTGTGAGAGATCTATTTCAACCCTTCGTCGATTGAAAACCTTTATGAGAAGCACAATGGGAGAAAAAAGATTAACGTCACTCGCACTATTGAACGTTCATCGGGAAATTCACCTTGACGTCGAGAAAATAATCGATCGTTTTGCACTCAAACATCCAAGACGAATGGTGTTGGTGGATATTTTAAACAGCGATCGTGATGAAGCAGATGAAACGCCAGCGATCAACGATTAAGCATAGTCAAAAGAACAAGATGGTTAGTTAGGATAATGAGGTCTATTATATCTGCATCGAGTTTCTCAACAATCCCATTCTATTGACTATGGATTAAGTTTTTATTGGCATTTACCGTTGACGTTAACAACCTTTTCCTCTACAGCGCGGATAACTAATGAATTGACCATAAACATTAGTCATTTTTGCCTTCAAGTAACCAGACCTACTTGTCTTCAAGATAGTCTACAGTGAATATTGTCTACTTATTATACCTTACTGACTTCGCGTTGCTGTTCCAAGATAGTCTACAGTGAACATTTTCTACTTATTATACCTTAATACCTCGCGTAGCTCTTTGAAGATGGTCTACAGTGAACATTTTCTACTTACTATGCCTTAATACTTCGCGTTGCTGTTCCAAGATGGTCTACAGTGAACATTTTCTACTTATTATACCTTAATACTTCGCGTTGCTGTTCCAAGATGGTCTACAGTGAACATTTTCTACTTATTGTACCTTAATACTTCGCGTTGCTGTTCCAAGATGGTCTACAGTGAACATTTTCTACTTATTATACCTTAATACTTCGCGTTGCTGTTCCAAGATGGTCTACAGTGAACATTTTCTACTTATTATACCTTAATACCTCGCGTAGCTCTTTGAAGATGGTCTACAGTGAACATTTTCTACTTACTATGCCTTAATACTTCGCGTTGCTGTTCCAAGATGGTCTACAGTGAACATTTTCTACTTATTGTACCTTACGGACTCCGCGTTGCTGTTTCAATATGATATACAACACTAGTGGCAAGGTTATTTTTTAGTGAAGTGAGCATTTCCCTTTCCTTCGTCCTGCTTTCGAAATGATTTACAAGTGATCATTTTCCCTTCGTCGTGCTGTTTCAAGATGATCTACGGTGAACGTTTTATACTGATTACCTCACTTCGCGTTGCTGCTTCAAGATGGGCTACAGTCTCTGTGAACATTTTCTATTAACTTACAAGATGATATACAACACTACGTGTAAGCTCCTGCATCCTGTTGTTTGAAGATAATTTAGAAGCCTCCATACTGTTATAAATAATGAACACTTATCAATGTCCTTGGTGTTCGTTTCTAACTCCGCCGTTGCCGGTCCCAAGCCCGGATGAAAAAGGAGGAGGGTTGGTTAATGTTATGGGTAAAAAAGCAACCCCGTAAAATATGTACGTTGCAACTGAAACGCCAAGATGATTGTGTTCGATGTGCAGCCCGAAATGGATATTTTTACTACGAAGAACTGGAAATATACAGGAACAGTACGTGCGCAGCCTTTGTTGACGGTACAGAGTTGTGGTTATATGTAAGTACGGTGATTTCTGAAGAACATGGTATGTTGTTTAAATATTTAACTTATTTAGTGCGTTTCGTTATTTGCTCTCTAAAATATGGCGTAATTAATTACGAATTATATGATAGAATACGGTGCTCAGAACTCAGGAAATGGCATTTCCGGGGTTCAAATTTCAAAAAATTTCCGGGGGGGCATACCCCCGGACCCCCCTAGTTATGCGCGGTTTTCGAATTTGCCACGGTCAGGGTTTTAGGCTGGATCCGCGCCTGGCAAGCCCAGTGACTGTAATATTGCAGAAAGTTCATTTCCATGCAATTTTGCAAGTATGGTAGAAGGTTCAGATTTAAGAAAAACATCATTCAAAAATGCCATTACTGAAGAAGTGTCTGTCAGATTTCCACAAAATGCTACAAGACATTCAATAGGTTTATAAAATTTTTCCTTTGGCTTTTGTCCTTTTGTTAACCTTCAGTTGTAGCTGTTCTCTGATGATTTGCTGTTTTGTTTTGACTTCAAAAACATTGTGACAATTTGGATTTGGATTTATTAAAATAATTACATCGCAGCTTTACAGCTGAATTGCATAATTTACAATTTGCTAATTGGACAAGAAAATTTGATATATTACATGAATCATTTACTATTTTAATAGTGATTACAGTAAAAAGTTTAAAAGGTTAATTTACTCTAATAATTGTATGTGTATTTTACTCTAACAATTGTATGACTATTATAATAGTAATTACGATAAAAAGTTTAGAAGGCTAATTTACACTAATAATTGTATACGAACATCCAATAAATAAACATCAAGTTTCATGCGCTACACATAGAGAAGATAAAGGAATTCATTGTTGTATTAGTCATGATTTGTGGGGGGTTGAAGTTCCTTTGGGTTCTCAGGTTATAATTCGTGTTATATCTTGCTGGTAATAAGCTATTAAGTTTGTGATCAGGATTAAGAATAATAGACTTAAAAAGTTTGTCACATAAATATTCATGATGATCCTTCATGGGCTTAATTTCTAATCGTTCCGAACCTGTTAGATAGTCAACTTCCGGCATAATAATTGATATAGCTCTTTTCTCGAGACGCACTAACTCACACTTCAGATATTGGGGGAGACAATGGTAAAAGGCAGGAATCGCGTAATCCACAACTGACCTGACACACGACATATAGAACAGCTGGTGGAACTCTCACCCGTTTTAATTGCACTAAAAAGTACAATCTTTTATTCACTTTCTTTATAACCTCGTCCACATAAGAATTCCAAGTAAGGTTGTCCTTGACAGTGAGTCCTAGCAGCTTTACTGTTTTAACAACTTCAGTTCTTTCCCATTAATAGTTAATGGATCAAAGATTGCTGGTTGATTCGCGAACGATATTCTCAATTCCTTAGACTTGTCTTGATTTAATTGTACTCTATTATTACTAGACCATGTAACCACTTGATCAACTATATTTTGGGCATCACTAGTACCCCCCTTACTGACAATTTCGGACGCTGTCGTATCGTCTACGTATTTCCAGGTATGTGCATCATCAATGATTAAATCATTTATCATAAGAGCAAACAGCCACGGGCCTAGCTTAGTTCCCTGTGGTACTCCTGCAGGGACTGATCCCCACTCCGAAAAACAATCATCAGCTAATTTAACTCTTTGAAATCTATCTGTGAGAAAATCAATTATCCAGTTTATAACATTTGGAGGTAATCCAATCTGCTTAGTTTATCAATCAGTATACTATGGTCGATTAAGTCGAATGCTTTATGATAGTCAAACAGAATTGTCCTAATGGTTGAGCCATTTCCATCTGTTCCTAAAAACCAGTGATGTAACATATTAATTAGCGCGATAGTAGTAGATGAATTCGGGATTGTTCCGTACTGGTTTGGGTCGATAACTTTTAAAATGGCAGGCTTCATGTAATCCTCAACCACAAACCCCTCCGCAACCTTGGATACGCTAGGGGTTAACGAGATTGGTCTTAAATCTTTCTTTAGGTCCTTAACCGGCTTCTTCTTGGGCAGTGGTGATACATCTGCCATCTTCCAGCATGCAGGCAATTGCTGTTCACAATATGAAGTATTAATAATATTCATAATTGGGAGAGCAACAATTCTGGAATAATCTCTTAAGAGCCAATTTGGAATGTTATCAGGACCAGATGCTTTTCCAGGGTTAAGTTTTGTTAGGGCCTTCTCTACGTGCATTTCTGTCACAGTTAGGACCTGTCAGGACCAATCTGTACTCCTCAATGGGCTCCAAGAAAGCTGTATTAATGATATTTGCCTGTTCACGTTGTGGAAAGTTAGAGAACTTGTCGATTTTTATTTGACTGGACAGATCGCTGTTCTTTTCTTTCATACCGCTTAAACGTTTCGCTTCACTCCACCATCTCTTAGGGTTCTCACCCTTAAGATGTTGTATGTTTGATTCATAATACTTCCCTCTGCATGCCTTTCTTTCACGGTTGACTAAATTCCTGTAGTATTTAAAATCAAGGGAACTGTTTCCATTCTTATTAAACGCCTTTTGTCTTTTGGCAATCAGGGTCTTTAATTTCTTATTCATCCATGGTGCATCAACAGTGCTGACCTCCATATGTTTTTTCCGGCATTAATAAGTTAAGCCCATTGTGTATTACTTCATGGAAAACCAACCACTTTTACTCACTACTATCCAAGGGAGCAAACAACTGTGACCAATCAAACAGGCTCAAATATCTTCCCATTTCAGCTTTACGACTTGCCCGATAGTCCCGTCTTATTATTACTTTCTTATTGTTGCCTTTTGGCGCTATGACATTAGGCTCTGCGACAATAGTATTATGGTCAGACAGACCGAAAGGTGCATATGCTTTCGGTGCACAAAAGTACATATGCATATTCGTTAACATGAGGTCTAAAATAGCATCTTTCCTCGTATGTACTTTTACTATTTGCTTAAGGCGAAAGTGATTTAATAAACGATTAATATTTAGGCGGTTAAAATCACCAGTAACTAATATACCACAGTTGGGGTATTTGGATTCGGCCATTGTGAGTGAGTTGAACAGATGGTCACAGATCGAACTTGCATTACCACTGGGTCGGTGGTACATCAATCCTGCAATTATACATGAGAAACCCCAGGTAAGCGGTCAGGTCATAAGTAAAGCCACAAGATCTCGTGATTCTCACAGCAATTTAATTCGTCCATTTGTCTGTAATTACATTTTTCAGTTCGAATATAAGCACGTACACCGCCATGATCATCATTTTTCCTACCTCTGCGAAATACAGTGTAACCAGGAATGTTAATTATGCTTGCTGCAATTGACTCTTTTAACCATGTCTCGGTAATAAATGCAAAATTAATGTCATTCCGAATTAGGAATTCTTGTACTTTGTCTAGTTTTGGAACTAAGGACCTCACATTAGTTACCATCACCTTGGGAACATGAGATGGATTATTTTGTGACAAGGCGTTAACACCTGTGTTATGCGGATTTTTATTGGGATAGATTTTAATGAGATTATTGTTATTCCGAGTACGATTTTGTTTATGAAATGGACGGTGGGAGGTAATCTTACTATGGTTATGTGATGAGATTACGTTATGAACATTTCGCGTACGATTACTCATTGGGATTCTGGTATGGGGTTTGTGTATGCGACGATTGGGGATTATTTTATTAGGTATATTAAAGGTGGCCTTGGCATTAATAGTAACGATGTTCGAACTTAAATTCTTGTCGATTGACTTAATTCTGTTTTCTGTGTTAATTTGTTTACAAGGATCAGGTAGTTTCCCCAGTCCGGCGGCCGATTTGAAGAGCAATTCTTCCGAAAAATTTTCGGGTTATATGCAGAGGTATCTGTATGTGATATGGGTTGTGGTATATAATTGCATCGCTTCGATTTGATGACTAGATCTGGTGTTTTCCGGTTTCGGGTTGATTTCCTTGTAGGTTTTTGGTGTGTTATTCCAGAATTATTATGGACAACTATCATTCTGTCGGTGTGAGAGTGCTTAGTACGATATTCCTTCAATTGATCGTCGAACGATGGGAGCATAGTCGACGGATTATAATTTTGGTTAATGCCTGTAACGATCTCTTCGACTGTGGTGGAATTTCCATTTGGTGAGGATAAGCCGGCTTGTTGATCATCCGAAATGGATATGACATTGGGATAGGAATTCAATAGGGTGTTATCAAGGCTAAGAGCCTCTGATGTTATACTGGCTTCCTTAACTGTGATGAAAGATTCTATACATGATTTGTCCTGAAAGTTACAAACGGCAGAGGGATTTAGGATTTGATGCAGCTGTTGTTGATTAGGTTCTGTTGCTGACGGGGTGATGTTAGTTTGGTCAAGTGTTGAAATTGGTGAGACGCTTGGTTGATCTGAGTGATTAATAAAATTTGCATTACACAAGGCTATCATAGTTTTCAGCCCTTTGCATAGTGTTTCGATAGTATTGATAAGACTATTGTTCTCATTAGCTGTTCTAACAATACTTTCTGCAATATTATTGTTATTGGTGTTGTTGTTCTCGTTTGTGTTAACTAAACGATCGACCTGTTGAACAACTTCACCGAGCTGATTTTTAATAATGGCGAATTCTGCCTGAACTTGATTTATTGCATCGCCATTGATTCAAATTTTGTTATCAATCTTGGACTCGGAAATCACCAAATCGAGTTTTAAGCCCTCGAATTCAGTCGACAAATCATTACACATGCTTGCACAACGCTCTCCGCTCTGGTTAGGATATTGAGTGAATTCGATGTCCATTTAAATGCCCACTTCACATGTATTTACACAACAAAAATGATCGGTGGAACAGCGCTTCGCTGGAGTAGATTTGTGATAAAGATTTTTCATTAATGTGTTCATTTGAGGTCTGACTTTATTTCCATCATATCTAATGAGAAACAACTGCAAGCTATGCAATCTTTGTCACCTTCTGGATCGTTTAATTGATTGTATTCGTCAGGATCTGATATTTTATTTACACTCAGATCAATTAGTTTGTTCTTTAGTACGATTCCTAGTCGATCATGGAAGATTAGTGCTTTCTTGTGTGTATACCAGTTAATAGATATTAAATCATTCCGATATGATTTAGCACTGCCACCGGGCGAACTCCACTTGCCGACATCGCCGAATAGCGCGGACATAAACGCTTTTAAATCATTTAAATTGCTCAGCCATTTCACCTTTCCATCGTTACTGCATTCTATAAACTCTTTAAACGTAAAGTAGGCCTCGGAGAGTTTATATTCGAGCTGTATTTGTTGAGATTCAACGCTGTTAGTTAAGTCATGACCGGTCGCCATTACGTTTGAATTCACAGAACCAGCACGAAAAGTTTCATTATCCTCACTCCCAAGTGATTTTTGCCACATTTTACGTAGGTTTGGATCGTCACTTAAAAACCTCAAACATTTCTTTAGAATGTCTTTGTCAGCACCTTTGCCAAGTTCATTTTAAACAATTTTTCAACCATATTGTGAACATATATAAACACTTCCAAGACTTCTGGAATTGGATTGAATAAAAATCTTCCAGGTTGAGTCAACTCATCCTGGCCCAAACGTTGAATTAAAGGTAGTATAAAATGCTTATTCACTTCTACTTGAACTTTCCCTTACGAAAAAATCCTATAGGAATTCCTATTAGATTTTGGCCCAATTTCCTATAGGATCCTGTAGGAATTCCTATAGGATCCTATAGGAATTGCTATAGGATCCTATAGGAAATTGGACCAAAATCTAATAGGAATTCCTTAGATTTACATAGAAATTCATATTGGATCATATAGAAATTCTTGCATAATCCTCTAAATCAAACTACCTAAAAGAGTTATTTACCAAGGTGAAGGAAAAAGAGCAACAACTAGTGAAAAAACATTTTATTACAGATAAAAATGTGGCAAATATAACAGGCTATATTTACAAATAACATACTAATTTAGGCTATTTTTCTTTCTAACTTATGACATTTTTCATTGTTCTCAGTTTAAGAAATGTTTCTTATATTTTGTTACTTTTAGAAAATTTTTAGACATAAAATTCTACTATATTATATTACCTATATTATGTATTTAAAAAATAGAAAATTCTGTATGCACGACATAAGTTTTATTTTCTGTCATTCTTATACACAACTATGTTTAGTTCTGATTGCACAGCAATGTGTTGTGCTGAATAGAATTTCTCACAAAGCCGTATTATAACACTTTTCACTTCATAATCAATATTATGATCTAACAAACCATTTGTTCAAGTCTATTGATTTCTTCATGTACATTAAATACTGCTCCAAGCACCAGCGTGCAAATGCCACCAGAGATCCATCATATTGGAATCTGTAACAGGTAAACTTTATTGAAAGTATAATCATAATTAGTAAATTATACCCTATAAAAAACTAGAACAATGGACTTGCATCCTAAACTGAGACACTCCTCAGTCAGTTATAAGGGACTATTAACTCTTGATGTAAAAACAGTTTTTAATTAATATTTAACAATTATTGAATGAGGTTGAGCACAATATGAAGAATTATGAAGCCCAAAGTTTGCCATTATCAACCAAAGCCTGAGGTTGATAATGGCAAACTGAGGGCTTGATAATTCTTCATATTGTGTGAAAACCAAATTCAATAATAGTTTTATTATTTATTTAAAAAATTCAAAACAAACGGAAGCCATTTGTATTTTATTTGTATAAAGAAAAAAAACAATTCCTAGTTAGTCCTTCAGCAGCTGTCATCGTCGTCATCATGTCAATGGCGTCAGCGAGTTGATATGATTCTTGCAGGGTCTGCAATTTAAATATCTTTTCAGTATCCAACTGGGATACCAGGATTCAAAGTTTAGTATCCCCCCTGAGAATGCAGTATCCCACTTCTGGATACTGGTTACCATAAGTATTATACCCTGTCCCATCCAATAACTCTTGCTGTTACAAATTACAATAACAACAGGAGATTCAACAGTCAAGTTGTCAAGAACTAGACAATTCATTAATACACAAAAATGCACATTATATGAGGAAAGACTTGGATGGCAAATTCATAGACAGTATTCAAAAGCTATCAATGATTGAAATTTTTTTAGTATCCAATTGGGATATAAGTCATTCACAGTTTGGTTTCCAAAGCCAAATTTTAGCATCCTGTGGATATCGGGATACTGCAAATTTCAGACCTGTAAATCTCATCGTCATAGTAATATGGCACAAACACGTCCAAATTTTTTTCATATCGACTCTTTGATGTGATTTTGCTAAGGGACCGGTCATAAAGTATTTATTAGGGGGTGTGGAGGATATTTTTGGGGGGTACAAAAAAATCCAGAACCTCTGAGGGGGTACGAGAAAAACAACAGAACCTCTAGGGGGGTACCAAAATCTTAGTACTATATAGGTACAGGAAAAAATTATATTTTATAATTAGTGTTGAATATTAAATGTATTTGTGCCCAGCTTTTTAAATATGATAACGAGTGTCAGTATTGATAGCAGCCATGCTTTTGTTTTTCTAAAGCTTTTAATGTATCCTATAATGTACTCTGAGAGCAGTTAATAACTTAAACATTTATAGTGATTAGGGTAAATAAACATACTCATAGTACTATAGGTACAGCAATTTCAAAGGGTCTCTCTACATTCATCTTTTTTACTATAATTATTAAATCAACTCAAAGTATATATGTTTCAGTCTGACTCAATGTCAGATGATAAGTAGGATTCAGTAACTGTGGAACTTTCGGAGAACAAATCTGATACATCTGAATTGTCAATGCTAGCAAGCTCACACCATTAGAACCTGATGAGAAAGTGTCACATTGAATGGAAGCACATTTTTTCTGTTTGAAATAAACGAAAAACAAATTTTTCTGTTTGTTCTTACCCTCATGAGGACCATTGCTACTATGTCAGAATCAGAAACAGAAAAGCCTATGGTGACGAATCGGAGACAGTTATCACAAACTGGAGAGTTTCAAAATATAGACAAATGTTAAAACAAGGGGGTATGAAAATTTTCACTTACATTGAAGGGGGTTACGAAAGTTTCTCGATAGGTTTTTGGGAGGGTATGGAAATATGTACTTGAAATTTCATTTATCCTCCACCCCCCTCTAGTAATTACTTTATGACTGGTCCCTAATATGAATGTGAAAAATCCATATTTGGTTAACCGCCGAATTGATATCACAATTTCACAGTCAGAAACCAGAAATTTTTTAAATAAATAATAATAAGACTTATCCTTTATATATAAGATAATTTCCATAGTTTATTGTCATAATCACCATGAATTACAAAGACTGTTCATATTGGTACAAGGTAATGCAGGGTGTAATATGTAGTAGCAGGGTGTAATATGTAGTAGCAGGGTGTAATATCTGGCAGTAATCAAACCCATGGTCCTGCGATTCCGGTCCTCAGTTGGGTAGAGCACTGCTCCGGAAGCATAGGGCTGTAGGTTCAATTCCTGGTTGAAGATTTAATGTTACATTTTTCGCAATCATTCCTGGTTATAGGTCTTAATTCAATAGTGTCTATATATTATACAGCTAATTCGAAAAAGGTTGTCCTTTGCAAACCTTAAACTCTAAACCTTAAATCTTAAACTCTAAGCGAGCAAAGTTATGGGAGCACAAGTTTCAAGCTTAGTAGTTGAATACTGCAGCTTAAAATTGTGAATGAATTGTCTTCGTAAGGAAATATTTACCATATCTCTAAGAAATGGGCCCATGACTGATTAAATGATGCTCCCATTATGCTTTGCATGCTTAGAGTTTAAGGTTTAAGGTTTGGAGTTTAAGGTTTGCAAAGGACAACCTTTTCTGAATTAGCTGTATATTGGATTATCCAAACCCAGTAATTCTAGTCCAACCAAGTGAAGTGCAAATAATATCTTTCAAGTTGTAATATGTATAGTATGTTAAGCAGAGACATGGCTGTGGGCAGAGAGTAGGGATATGCTGGATTGGGTTACTGGCATCCGGAAAATATAGGCCATCCAAAACTATCAATGCCATGCCACAGATATTTATGCTTAATATATAAAGTGATAAAGCACATATTAAATAAACTATGGACTATTGTTAGTGAATCTGGTTATATTTGCCGATTGTTGAGAACAATATTTGGAGCCAGGGCTACATACAAGCACTGCCCAGCTCAAAAAGTAATCTAGAAATATACAAAGACAACATTTGAGGCACTGTCTCAGCACTATCATTGCAAACATCACTTTATACAAGTGAAGCTCTTTATAAACCCACTATTAAAAGACTCTCCCCTTGACAAGTAAAATCATCTTGCAATTTAGACAGAGTAATGCAATACAGTATAGAGGACACTTGAGCACATTAAAGATCAATTATCGATACACTAAAAATATCACATTAAATGCTGTTGATTCCAATCCTTATTGAAGTACTAAAATGCAAACATATCTTTAAAAGCATTCGGATGTTTAATATATATTATTTCATATAATTATTTACTGTAGGTACTAAAGTAAGGAACGACCTACAACCACCTACAACGACGCTACAACGATCTACAACCACCTACAACGACGCTACAACAACGCTACAACCACCTACAACAACCTTATAGCAATCCTACAATGACCCATCTCGTATGTATTAAGAGTGTGTCCATGTAAGAACCATGCAGAACCCTGCAAGTGGTGATAAACGTCAACTCACAGAATTTGCTCAAATTTGGCACATATATAGAGGATATTAAGTATCTGATCTGATAAAAGTTTGAGGTAAAAATATTGCACGGTAACGGAATTATCCACCCCCCATGATTTTGGGTCGTTTACGGCTCCAAAAATGCCCTTTGCTAAGTAATATTTAGTACATTATAAAATTATAAAAACACACTCAAATGAAATGATATTTCGGCTGCTAAACTAAGACACCCGACCTTCATAATATGTAATTGTTTATGTCATCCACTAGGGCTGGTTGTCATGGCAACACCAAAAAGAAGAGACGTTTTTTCCATTTTTCGTTAAATTTTTTTTTGGACCATTTTGAGAGCGAATATCTCCATTGAACAACTTGATTGAAGTATAATTGACACACAGTTATTAAAAGCTATCCATACACTTGGTTAAACAACAACAAAAATTTGGGGATATTTAATACATTTCTCACGGCCAGGCAACAAATATACCCTATGTTGAACATTTGCATAATGTTAAAAAAATTCATAACACAGAACAAACTGCTTAACTGTAAAGTCCGTATACAATTACTCATCAGACATGCAAATAATGTCATTAAACAACATTGAATTATCTGACAAAAGAATAATGAGCAAGTTTTACAAGCAGGAATAGAAGAAAAATTGAATAATATATTAATGTATCTTGCACATAATAACAGAGGCGAGTAAAAACAATATAAATATGATATTCTTTATAAAAATAGATTTAAAACATGAAAAACGTAAAAATAATACTCACATAGAAGATTTGTTCTGATACTCGAAGCAGTGCGAGGGTAGTTTTATGACCATTTATTATACTACCTATATACTACAAGTCTACAACAGCCTTTCGATGTATTTTGAAATACATAATTTTTATATTTACATATCTTTGCCAATGTTTTCCTTTGCTATTAAACTAATGTTGATAACTGTGGTTGAAATAAAAAAGAAATGGTTATCTCAAGGCAAGCAAACTACTTTAAAAGAACTGACATTTGTTGAAATGAACAAATCAAAACAAGGGGCCGCCATCTTGGAAAAATATATTCCCGGTCAGCGGCTTTCCTCACGAGTTGTAAACTTCACGTGTTCGTCAATATATATAGGAAAACAGAAATGTAGTTTACAAAGAAAGAAAAACATGCTACCAGGAACACCAAAGGTTGTTAAATGTTCAGTTGGGCAAAGGCTTGAAACTGATTGTGGTCTTTGCTCGAGATACCCTTCTATGAAGGAGTGTATGCCAATATTAGCATGTAAAAGAGATATACAAGTGCATCTCCGGCGTTTAAACTTATCTAGACAAGCAGTAGCATCAGAAGGCGATCTTATTCTATTAAGATCGGGCATATTTGGTAGCAACGGGGAGGGGTTAACAGTATGTCCACGACACAGAGAGAATCTTGGTCTTTCCTGGCGCCCAAAACGTGGGTGCGCACACCCTCTTCACGGATCCTCGGAGGCAAAACCAGAGAGGGGTGTTACAAAGAAAATGTCAATGGAAATTAATGACATTTGGGAAAGGTTTGTTTCAGTTGGTTCTGGTAAGTGATCTTTTCAATTTGTCGTAAATTAATATAAATTATAATTATTAATTTTTGCAGCATATAATTGCACGGGTAAAATGAATTCAAAGAATTGTTGATAGTTCTCACTAAGTCTAGGATGGTGCAGCTTGAACGCCATAACTCATAAGGAAGTGAGAGCATCCAACCTGGTTGTAATTACATGATTATTAGGACATGCGAAGTACGAAAAAAAAGATAGATTAAAGAAAAATATAAATAGTCTTTATTTCGGTTACGCTCACAGCAGTCCTTGGGATTGGCTCTAGTGGTAGAGATTCCAACTACTGCGTGCCGTATGCTCTGGAGTCTGGTTCGATACGTGGTAAAAACGTTTTATTCGCTTTTTTGTAATTTTTACTAAAGTCTAAAACAACATAATTATCTCCCTGTGAACTTCCAGTAGTTTACCAATAGCAACAAGTGCTCGACATCTAACTTACAAACACCAGCACTCTTACTAAGGCGTAAAAATAATACCTGTGGTTCCGGTTTCATGTCGCAAAAAAATTAGGGTCGGTAGGTCGGAAATAATTTTTTTTTAATATTTTTTTCATGGTTTTTTCAATAATTAGTGTGACAACAGACGCCATTTTGGCAGCAACCCGCAACCACCCGGAGAAAATAGGGTTGCACGGTCAATCGAGTTGAAAAAATAATAGGGTCGGCAGAAAAAAATAGGGTCGGTCGGGAACCGGAACCACAGATATTTTTTTTACGTCTAACTGATATTTTGTGGTCTAAAGGATATATTTTCAACAGTTTAGGAATATAGGTTTTATAATGATATTCGTAATTAAATAATTTTGATTAATAATAAACACCATAAGATTTTATGCATTCACATAATAGGTATATGCAGACTATGCAGAGAAAAGCATAAAGAAGAAGTTAATAAGAAGGTCGAAGGATCAACACTGGATACAGAAGAGGAGGTAACGTGTTTCGAATAAACAAATACAGCAGTTTTTTACTTTTACAAAGTAACATTCATATTCAAGACTCGACCTGGGTCCATAGGCATAGACGGATTTTCAGGGGGGGAGAGAGTAAGTGATGATGCGCCGCCAAGCAAGCTGCAGTAGGCATCTGCGACCACAGTCACTAGCAAATTCAAGCTTAACAAAGCATTACCAATAGTTTTACTATTAAAAGGAAAGGAACTTGTGGTTATTTTCATATTCAGACATTTAAAGAAGAAAAATATGAAGAATCTTATTCAGCAAACACAATGACTATGGATGTGGAAAACTGCAAAAAGGTTTCATTGATATTTTTAGAAATTTAT
>CACRXK020001864.1:0-48785 GCA_902702795.2 Paramuricea clavata | reverse complement strand
TTGCAAGTTGTTAACATGATTGTCAAGTTGTTAACATGATTGTCAAGAAGGCGTACTTGACAATTTTTGCCGTCTGCACATTATCTTGCGCATACTGAGTTGGACGTCACTGGTGGTTGCTCAGCGTGTCTTCCCATGTGTCGCTGTTTATGAATACTGAACCTAATTCTTGCCCTGTCCCAGAAAAAAAACAGCGAGATATGAAACTATATCCCGTCTTTGTCCTTCTGCCTTCAGTGTAGTACGAAGTTCACAACGAATTTTGCCAAAATATTCGTTGTGAACGAAGGCAGAAGAACGAAGACGGGATATTTCATTCTCGCTGTTTTGTCCTCATGATCAGGGTAAGGATTTGGGTCAGCATTCATAAACAGCCAGACATGAATTTCTAATCTGTCTTCACCCCTGACCCTAAACTCAGAATGCGCAAGATAATGTGCAAGACACGACTTCGTTCTGTTGCTCAAACTCTCTAATATAAAGTTTAGCGTTTTCCGCTATGTATATGCCAGACAATTGGCCTAGAAGGAAATTTTGTGGAATTTTTATACATTTTTTTTATTTCGCCCATATATATTATTTACTTTTTTTTTGTCTAGCTACATATATATTAACGTTCAGGCAAGAGGCCTTCTAGAAACCTGATTGGCTTTTTAATGGACGACTTTAGACTAAATTTTAATCTAAGTAAGAACAACGAAATCTTTCACCACAGCTAGAAAGAGCGTCTTGGAATTAGTAATATTACAAAGTTTGGTTGCGAAATGTTGTAAAATACGGAAAATATAGCCCTTCAAAGTTGGCAAATTTGTATACTTTTGTATTACGCGCGTGAATTGGTAACTAAATGGGTTGGTTACCAATTTCCGCACGTAATAGAAATGTATACAAATTTGCCAACTTCGCAGGGCTATATTTTCCGTATTTTACAACATTTCGCAACCAAACTTTGTAATATTACTAATTCCAAGACGCTCTTTCTAGCTGTGGTGAAAGATTTCGTTGTTCTTACTAGTTGGAAAAATGCAACTTTCGGCCCTGTGGCAGGAATCGACCCTGCAATTCTGGTGCAGCGCTCTAACCAATGGACCATTCCCCAATTAACCAAAATTTTGATCTCAACAAGTCTAGACAAAATTCCATCATAGCATGAGAGAGCATCACAAAATTAGTAATATTCCAAAGTTTCGTTGCAAAATGTTGTAAAATGCGGATAATATAACCTTGCGAAATTTGCAATTTTCAGTCATTTTAGATTACAAACGGGAAATGGATACCACTTTTCCAAAATTTTGATCTTAACTAGCCTAAACAAAAATTTCATCACAGCTTGAAAGAGCATCACAAAATTAGTAATATTCCAAAGTTTCGTTGCAAAATGTTGTAAAATGCGGATAATATAGCCGTGCGAAGTTTGTAATTTTCAGTCATTTTGTATTACGCACGGAAGTGGTAACCATTTCCCGTTTGCATGTAATCTAAAATGACTGAAAATTGCAAATTTCGCAAGGCTAAATTATCCGCATTTTACAACATTTCGCAACGAAACTTTGGAATATTACTAATTTTGTGATGCTCTTTCAAGCTGTGATGAAATTTTTGTCTATAGACTTGTTGAGTTCAAAATTTTGGGTAATTAGGGAATGGTCCATTCAGCTGCAGAGAGACAGTTGTCGAGCTCTAAACACAAGTTCATGTATAAATACTAAGGTGATGGCAATGAACTGTGTATGGGTAAATAACAGGATTTGGGGCATCTCATTCAATACAACTAGTTTGAAGGGAAACACCACGTAAATTTCCACAAAATAAATTATTATATGTTTTATCGCCATGGAAACATACAAAGAACTTAGTTTGAAGAGATTCGAAATTTCCATCTACAACCAAATCATTGAAGTCCATCCCTTCAACATTACTTCAACATTATGCATGGAACAACAAAGTATACTTGACTGGATTTATGTTACATGTCTCAAATGACAGATAAGAAGGAAGTATGATATAATGATGCCTTGATATTCTCCCACAACGTATGTGTGAAAAATTGAAAACATTCCTCAATCTTCTTGTGACAAATGATTCTCAGGATCCAAGATCCCGAAATCCCACCAACCATACTAACCAGTCAAGATGTACGTAGAAAATT
The DNA here is from genome assembly GCA_902702795.2 of Paramuricea clavata. Taxonomy (NCBI): domain Eukaryota; kingdom Metazoa; phylum Cnidaria; class Anthozoa; order Malacalcyonacea; family Plexauridae; genus Paramuricea; species Paramuricea clavata. The sequence continues at coordinate 46,636 of CACRXK020001864.1, read as the reverse complement.
TTAGGAGAGAGCTTTGTCGAAAATCAATTCTACATCAATTTAATCGACTGGTGGTATTCATATTTATTTTTCTAATATAGCCTTACATTTTTTTACACAAGCATTGTGTGGACTCAAAATTTGACGTTTATACTCGGCAAAGTGTTATACCTTTCAATGTAATTAACTTTTAAAAAATGTCACGCTTATCTGTCAGACAAAGTACATGTAAACACCTATGGCTTATAGACTTCGTAATTCGACCAAGAATTTCCATTCTATCAGCGACTCATTCCCTCCCACGAATTACCTTACGATCTGTCACTATGCTTGTGATTATTGTAACAAAGTTATCAAAAGTATGTCGTGATCTTGAAGAGTCTAATGCAATTTAAGGAACATATTGGCTCTTACGTGTAAATTGAAATACATGCCATTAATCCCTGAAGCTATTATTATTGCAAGTCGTTTGACGTAAATGACGGATTATATCGGTGTAATCCGCTGTTAATTTCTTTTGTATGGAACATTTGAATTCTTTTCTAATGTCTGCGTAAGGTGCGATTTTTTTTTACACTAAAGCTTAGACACCTTGTGGCTATGTTATTTGACTGAGGTTAACGTTACATAGCACATGGAGTATTATGTGGGTTAATCCTCTAGATAAATAGTTTCGCAATACTTGTCTGGATTTTTTTTAACTATATAGTCTAGGATTAAAGTAGGAATTTGGTTTTCAATAATTATGGACACTTCTTTATGACTTAAGGCGATGTTCCACGATGCAATATTTGTAATGCAATTTCTGAGACAGAGCCATGTTATTTAAAAAGTAGTCATTTAGAAATTGCGAGCATGCCTGACCCGCATTCTGCAGTGTAACGACACTTTCTTAATACATAACAAAGAAATGGGATGAAAAATGACGAAGACTAAACCTTGGGTCACGTTCACAATTTTCCTGCCATGCATGCACTATAGTTTTAGATAACATGGCTCTATGTCAGAACCTGCGTTTCAAGTTGCCTCGTGTAAAATGGCATCTAAATCAGGGCTCCAAATGGCGGCCTGCCAATGGGGCAATGGCCAAAGATTTGACCTGCCAATTAAGTCAAAAATAGCAGGCGAATTTTACAAAAACAAAATAGTATCCAATGGTTGAGGACACAATCGATTTGCAGTTTGCAATTTTCGGTTTAATAGCGTCTTACTAGAATAAGATCATTTTATTTTTGGCAGTTCAAAAATAGGAATGGCAGACCATATAGTTTATTTGACCTGCCAAAAAAAATAGTTTGGCATGCCATATGTTTTCCCTATTTCAAGCCCTGAATTCTAAATCTGTTCTAATATTCTCGCATTCCTCGAAGAACAAGTAGGCATATACAAGCACATTCATAAAGTTCACCAAACTGTATTAAGTCAAGAGGTAATTAACCACAACCCAGACACATGCATGCAGAACTTCAAGACGTAACACTGGCAACCACTAATAAGGGACGAATGCCTTCTGTTTGATCTTCTCAAACATTAAACTTTATTTCTGAAATTTATGACTTCAACATACAGATTATTATCACTATATTGTTATGAGCTGAACCAGAGGCTTTAATTGGAAATTATTGGGAGGTAACCAATCGCTCCCCTATCTGGGACAAGTCAGACTTTATTAAGATATGCACCAGACAAAAGCCTAATTGTGCTAATATTAGGGCATAATGTTTGGGCATCACTCCAAATCGTTAATACAAGATCGGCTAGACAACTTATTAAAAGCTCATTAAATGAAATATTCCCCAAATGATGCATATCTTGTCTTCCCTTAATACAAATCACAGATACGTTGGTATGATTTATAACATTCATTACGGAATTAAGATGTCGTAGTTACTGACATGCAGGTACCAATGTTTGATTGAAACATGGCTAAATGTATTTTCCATCAGGCTTTACTGAAAAACTAATTCCCAAAACTTCTAAATCCCAGAATTTTCTTTAACCAATACTACTTTTTACATCACTTGCAGTCTTCACAAAAAACTTTATCTGATTTACAAAGCAAGCCGTAATAAATCAGATAAAGATCCGGTATAGTTCTGCTTTGTACTACTTAAAATACGAATGCATGTATATAGTAATTAACTATATACCAACTATTTTGCCGATTTGGTTCGTTTAGCCGAAAAAAAATACAAAGAATTTTTATGTACAACAGGAGGAAATCTTTATCCGATTTACAGAGATTGATTAAACATTCATTTCTTTTGAATTTTCTTCATGAATTATTACTGAGATTCTTAATAAAGTCGTGTATGGAATATGTAGTCTTATTTACATTTAATTAAAAATCATTGAAGTATTTAATGACGTCCAAGTATAACAGTACTCTCAGAGGAGGATTCAGATAGAGTCACAGATTTTTCAGGGGAAGTACACCCTTATTATATACATGAAAACACAAAGTTCTATAGTACTATTTAGAATACGAGCAGATGTGCTTTATCAGATATTGTATGCTTTATAAGATCCAGTTTAAAATCTGATAAAGCACAGACACTCGCGTGTTTTAATGGCTTAGAAAACAACTCATCTGACGAAGTAATCTAAACTCATCTGACGAGTTCATTGGCGAAGTAAAATAAACGTTGTCTAAGCCGAGAAAACTAAAGGCTAATGTTTAAGTAGGTTCGGTCCGCCCAGCCGTTCCCTCTTGGGGGCTCTCTTGGAGGGAACGGCTGGGCGCATGCAGTGCGTTCCGTGTCTGATCACGTGTTATTACCAATTCCAATATGCGATATTACTGCATAAATTATAGAATGTTTATGGATGAGTAATAAAACAAGTCATTATTAAATTAGCCAGAAATGCTTGGCAGATTGGAATAAGAACGCGATGAATTGACTGATGTAAATTAGCATCTGTTCGTGCTTGTTTTGTTTGTTCTACTGAAGTTGAAAATGTAAAGTGTCGAACGAAAATCGTAGGGAGAACGCGGGAATTGCTGGAAAGTGCTTGTGATAGTTTGTGTATTGCTAAAGAAACAGTGCCATGCGATAAATATTTGTGCTGTTCATGCCTGAAACAAGTTAACAAGTGCACCAAACTATAACAAGAAATTGAGGATTGTAAAAATTATCTCAGGAAAGTTTACTTAAGTGAGAATGAGAGATTTAAACGGTGTTTACCCACCGACGTAGGAACATTACATGCATACAGCACCCTCAAAGAAATCGGCTAGGCCTTCAACTATCGTTAAACCCCAAAAACTTATTTTTAAAGGGAACGAACTTCCAAATGAGCAAACTCTGCATCGAGAACTCAGAAGTCCAATGTAAAATTGCTACAAACGCTATTAAGGATCTGTCTCGTGTTCCAAATATATAATACGAGACATGATAATATATAATACGAGAGATAATTATGATAATGATTTAGCACCGCGATTTGCGGTGCTAGTATTTTGATTGGCTGAACGGAACAATACGCACTTCATGTTCCCTCTAAGAGAGCCCCAAGCGGGAACGGCTGGGACCGAGCCTAATGTTTAAGTATAAATGAACATGATTTTTTATCACATATAAAACCACGGACACGGTAGTGATTTTTTGTCTTTTCCTCATTATTATTAATGTATATACACTGGTTGATGCGGACTCTTCCAGGGGAGGAGTGAACATTCGCACAAAAGGTCGTCTTTTCTTGAAATACAGTAAACACGCCATATTGCAAAACCAGTATTTTAAGCTACAATGGCGGCGTATAGGAGTAAAATCTACTCCCACACGGGAGTTCTTTTTTCACGCAATGTTAGTAGCAAATAGCAATACGTACATGCATATGCATGCACAACCATTGAACTGAATATAACTGGAACGCTACCTCCAACCTGAAATTTGAAGCCAAAATTGAAGGCCAGTCCCAGTCCTTTCTCAGTTTTCACGCATGTGAAGAGCGCTCAATCAGTCAATCATGATATAAACACAGTTTTTCTAAAGGTAGCGTTCCAGTTATATTCGTTTCAATGTGCACAACATACAACAGCGCCATTTCGTGGGTTAGGCATGTTTTTCTGTGCATGCCTTTGTTGCGTTTACCTAGGGGACCGGTCATTATTTATGGCGGAGGGTGGCAACGAAGAGAAATGTTTTCTGTGTCAAAAATTTTGCTGACCCAACCATTAAAAAGACAAAAATTTGATTACCCAACCTCAAATATCAATTAAAAAATAACTACCCACCCCTGGCCAAAAACTTAACAAAAGGATACCATATATGTCATACATGTCCTCTATCACTTCAGTGACATGAGTTTGATAACGGTTTGTGAAATTTTCTGCAGTCTAAAGTTTCATGTTGTCTGCACATGTACTTTCTTTGGAAACACAATTTATTTTGTCAAAATGATCAAGATAGTGACTCTGATTGATTCACATATTGTATTGACATATGACTGTTGACATTGCTTTTCAGTCTCCAATATTTCAGTGGGTCATGCTTTGGAAATGACAATAAATTTTTATTACTCAACCCTTGAGTTGTTTTGTTTTTCATTTACCCAACCTTTTACTCACTCAAAATTTAGTTTACCCAACCCTTTTCTCTTCGGTGCCACCCCCCCGCCATAAATAATGACCGGTCCCTAGTTTGAAGGCATATATTTTCCACACACCACTGCGAACAATATGGTACTCACGGTTCGAGGCTACCATTTTTTCACCCATCTACAATGAACGACAATCGACTTCCAAATTCAGTTGACGCATGCATGCCTGCATCATAAACAGGTAAATGCTACCTCCTTTTAAATCTAGAAATTGAAAGAAGTTTAATACAGTTATGCCTGTGGATTCCATTTTCGTGGAGTTATAGCTAATCCTTGAATGTGGGTAGGCATGGAGGTCTACAAACCACCACGCGAACCAAAACTAGTAGCCTGGGGACGAGAATGAAACTGATGTGCTCGAAAAACACCCTCATGGTTAAAAATTGAAAAACACGGATTAACCACAGTCCTGGTTAGTTTAACCAGGAACATTAAGTTACCCATCAGGAACTAGACTGAGTTCCGAAATATCATGCATCAAATCGAACCGACTTGACCTCGTAGCTCAGTTGGTAGACCTTTGGACTAGCAAACAAATGGTTGCGGGTTCGATTCCCACCGCGGTCAAGTAAACTTTTCAACTTGCCCGGTGTGGACTCACTCAGAGACAACATCACAAACATACATTCACCACAGGTTTAGAAGCGCGTAGTCAACTGTAGTCCCCTCACGTAGTCTTGGAGTCAACCTACATATCAATGTCTGTATCTCCAGAGATAAATGATATTATCACATACTTGTACCTTTATCAGGTAGGAAGCAGCGGGACATAAAAACGATATCGTCCCGGATATCGTTTTTGTCCCGGATATCGTTTCTTGTCCCGGATATCGTTTTTTGTCCCGCTAAATTTCGCGCCTTGTCAAAACAAAGATGGCCGACTCGAGGTTCGTGTTGGTTGATGTCGACAGTTTATCAAGAACGATAATACAAAACGAAAGACTTAAATTGTATATTATTTACATGAATGGTCTATTTATTTTCTAAAATCATATTTGTTCAGTAAATGATGAATTGTTTTGAATTCCAAAATGATCCTATTTTTTCAAAACTGTTTACTTTTGAGTGTCAAACCCTGATAAAGGTACAAGTATATAATAAATAGGTTATCGTACTCGGGATTCGGTGATATCAGTTTTATCGCTCTCGGGACGATATCACAATTGTCCCTCGCTCGCTCGTGACAATTGTGATATCATCCCTCGAGCGATAAAACTGATATCACCTCATCCCTTATATGATAACCTATATATAAATTTGGAGCAAACCCCTCAGACTATATGGAGGAAACGTTGCTACATTGCCCCCTAACGTCCGCAGACATATTGAAGGGGTCTATAGATGAAAATTTCGAGTGGCATTTTTATACACTTATTGATTTATTCGACCTGAACAGAAAAAATGCAACTATAGGAATCTAACCTGCGGCCCTGCGACACAGAATAAGGTACACAGAAGGCCGACTTCTTCGTTTTTCCTATGATTTTCCTATGATTTTCCTATGATTTTCCTATGATTTTCCTATGATTTTCCTATGATTTTGGCGTAACTCGTGATTCGTCATCCAATGCTGACGCCATGGTCCTAGCCAGTGCGCGTCTGAGAGGCATTCACCCCCCTGATATCATTCAAAATGGCGGATGTCCAGGGGGGGAATGCCTCTTAAACGCGCACTGGCTAGGACCATGGCGTCAGCATTTTGATGATGAATCATGGCGTGGCAGCGTTACTCGAGTCGACCTTCTGTGTACCTTATTCTGTGCCTGCGATTCCGGTGCAGCTCTCGTTACACCAGGTGATCTCGGAACTCAGAAAAGGCCTGGTACTAGTTGTGAAATAGAAATCCATTTGTGGTTTCAAATTACTCAATATCTCATTAACGGTATAAGATTTCTATCTCAAATTTGTCCCAGATATTCACTTCCCTGTGCAAGACACAGACACAAAGTTTCAAACAGTTTCACAAAAGAATCAGGACGTGACAAGTGATTCAAGGCACCGAACTGGATTTCTACTCTGTTGCTAGTCCCAGTTCTTTTTTTCACCGTCAGATCACCTGGAACTGAGCTACAGATCTAAGGTATACGAGTAAATATCAGGATTTTGGACATTCATAGCAGATAGTTGTATTTTTCGCGACTGTTCCTGATTAATACAAAATAACAGTAACTCCGAATAACATTTTAATTTTTAATCGACGTTTCGACTAGTTTGTAGTCATCCTCAGGATGACTACAAACTACAATCAGTTTCAAAAGTCTTGGGACAGATGCCACAAAACCTTTGAATTTCAACAAACGACAATCCCCCCCCCCCGCCCCCTGTTCAATGTTGTGTCCCGTTTCTCGTCGGGTTTGATGTGTTTTGGTTTAAACAACATTGATTGGGGTGGGGGGAGGGGGATGGGAGCGGTATTGTGTGTAAAAAACTATAATGATCCACTTACAAGCCAAAACTACATGTGTCCCAACAACTTCTGAAAGTGATTGTAGTCGAAACGTCGATTAAAAATTAATCCTGAGGATGACTACAAACTAGTCGAAACGTCGATTAAAAATCAAAATGTTATTCGTATAGTTACTGTTATTTTGTATTTTCTTAAAATACTGAGTGGTTCTGGTTAGGTCTATAAAAATTCCACTCAAAATTTAATCTCCAAATCCCTTCAACAATTAGTTATATCGAGTGTAGATGCCCAAAATTTTGATATTTACCCATACATGATACAGCTTACTCCAATGTAGAACTGAGTAAAGTCGTATTTTACTTATTCAATTTTGACTTTAATGTATATAAATATATTCCTTTCATTTGCGTAAAATTTCAAATTAAATAATTCTTACTTCTTCTTTGATTTAAATTTTCCTCCTGTAGACTTGTTGACATTTGAAGAACTGAAAGCAATAAAAGTAACAGGTGTTCAGAACAACACAATGCATGTTTTAACAAATACACTCGGCAGGGGCGGGGGACCCCACTAGTTAATAGCGAGCTTAAGATGCACCAAATCTGCGACACGGACGCGACTAAAAAACAGTCGCTAATAATTGGAGACTAGGTTTACTATGTTTTTCTCGTGTCCTAGGCTTTGGTTTCCAACAGCCATCCATAGTTTTTACCCGTGAGGCAAAACTGTGATAATAGCGTCAGTTTTTCGTCACGTCCGCCTCGTAGATTTGGTGTATCTTAAGCTCCCTAGTGGCTCAGACTGGGCCCTGACTTTACCCTGATTGGCCTAAATCTTACTCTGGGGACCCAAACTGGGGTCCTCTACTCAGTCTTATTATCTGTTTCAGTCTTTATGTAAGTCATTTTCCATATACTTACAAACTGCGAAACTCGCTCAAAGCTTTCCGACTGGTGTCAGTGAGTTCTTTTTCAAAAGCTTTACTGCCTTCAGATTTTCCAGTTGCCTTTTTGCGTTTCTTGGTTGTTTTGCGAGATGAATCTGTGAAAGACAAGTCATTTTATCATATTAGTGCTTACAACTCGTCCATAAGTGCAAAATGTCGAGCGATCGACATTTTGCGATCACTTTCTTTTGAAATACAAGCAATCAAACGCAACGGATCAGGTTGACTGAACACATTTCAAAAGAAAGTGATCGCAAAAAGTTGATCTCGCGACATTTTGCACTGAATGGAAGTCGGTCCTCACATCGTTAGCACTCGACTGCACCTAAAGCCGCAAGATGAAGGTTAAAAGTCAAACTAACCATCTTTGTCATCAGACGGGAAAGCATGAAGACGTTTCTTTCTGTTTTTACGTTTCTCGTCTCGTCTCAGAAATTCTTGAAACTGTTTTGCTTTCAACTCATCAGGTTCCAATTTCTGAAAGAAATCACAATTGTTTACATGCCAGAATGGCGAAACCGGCACGTAGGCACTTACTGTACTGGGAAAACGTGGACAATGATATTCTTGGAACATTTTCTGTCCGTGGAAATTTTTCTTGAGTGGAAATGGTACTTAAGTACGCGAATTATCGCACTCTGATACATTAGTTGTTTAATCACCTTCTCTTTCTTCAGTTTTTCCTCCTTTCGACTTTTCTTTGAACTGGTCTTTCCTTCCTTAGCTTTCCCTAAAAGAGTTTCTTTTAGAGTTTCCTTAGACTTTCGCAAATTCATTTTAAATTGCGTCATTTTTACTTTGCGCGGTTCATTGGGAAAATATTCCCATTCTCCCTTATAGAGTTCACTGCATCTTTACACGCATTTGTTCAAGTACATACGCCAGGATACGAATCGTATAGGAGTTCTCTCTCCAGATATATATGAGGTTCCCTGATGTGAAAACATCGTCGAACAATTTTTATGACATGGGCAACGATGGCTATTTTTGTTGTATTTGATTTGCCATTCAGCCCTAAAGCTTATTAATAATGCATATTTTTTTGTTATTACCAGTTTCGTTTTGAAACCACACTCTGGGAGGACGGCTTTGGATTTCATCTCGATGGATGATCATATTTCTCGCTTTGTTTGCCTCCATCTCCGTTATTCTGAGCTTAAAAAAACAACAAACAAACTTTGTATCACAACGGTTAACGCGAGTGTCTATTACCATGGAGGGGGGAGGGGGCATTACAGGGGAGGGGGTGGGTTGCACTTGCTTCCTCTACCAAACAAACAGACAGTCAAACAAACGTTTGCTGGTGTTTCGCCGCGAGAGTTATTCTGAACTTTGTTTTTCACTCGTCAAATAACTTTGCTTTTTACGATGTTCAAAATGTTTATAAAATTTGCCTATTCTGAAAGACCACTTCCTCTAGTTTCTCAGGGTCACGGTAAAGCCGGACTTAAAAAACAGTCAACCAAAAAATTATGAAATTTCTACATGAAATGATGCCGATTTTCGTACTGAATTCAGTGAAAGTATATAAACTCGAACGATCTGTTCCAGCGTAGGTAGCATATCAAAAACACAGGAGAATGCAGATGTATATGGATTCAACTACCTGAAAAAATACAAGTCAAACTACGACGAAGACCTTAGTCCTACTTAAATTCCCGACGAAGGGCCTTCGCTCGAAATGTCGAAGTTTTACTTGTTTTTTCAGAGTTGAATGCATGTCCATCTGCATTCTCTACACTGGATCCCGCTATTTGGTAAACAGATAGTTCAGACACAAACCAAGGCAGCTTATTGTAGACTATTTCAGAATCATCCTCATGCAGAGATACGAAAAATCAGTTTCATATTATTCTGACACTGCAATCGAGCAACGAAAAATTCGTTGGCTCGAGCAGGATTTGAACTTGCATCTTCGGGTATCTAGACCGCCGCTCTACCCATTGAGCTATCAAATTCCGCTCGAGCCAACGAATTTTTCGTTGCTCGATTGCAGTGTCAGAATAATATGAAACTGGTTTATTGTAGAAACTGATTTATTGTAGACTGAAACTGGTTTATTGTAGACTACCTACACAGGTGTCAGTGATTCTGACGATGATATATCCTACCTCTTTGTCCTCTCGTTCTTGTTTCAAGATTTCCTGAATGTCTTCTTGGAAGGCACGCACCTCGCCTGCTTGACAATCTCTTTTAGTAATTTCGTTCACCTTCGCCAACTAGGCTGATCGATCTGAAAGAACAGATTTTTTAGGTTTTTTGCTCCAGGAATAAACAGATTATCAGGCCTGCAAATAGGCCTACTGTCACATGGTATCCAATACTGTAAATAGCATCTAGCCTGGTGATAAAATAAACTCCGGTCTACCTGCCAGAAAGTCCAGCCCTCGCAGTCCGACCAACACGATGAATATATTGTTTAACGGAGTTTGGCATAGAATAATTGATCACCTGAAATCAAAGATAGAAATAAAAATTATCAAATCCAAACGTCATTCTAGCGGAGACAAGATTGCTTTTACATGCGTAAACATCCCATGCACAGCTTGTCAACAAGATGTGTTCGCATTGTTTGTTCCCAGTTGTTGACAAGTCTGGAACAAGTTGTTATCATCTTGTAACAAGGTTGCCGAGGGCAACAGACTCGCGACCATTTGTCTAACCGGTCTGACATGGTAGTAACTTGTTGCGAACAGCCTGTATTAGTCTTCTTGGAACAACAAGTAGCAAGTCTGTTACCGTCATCATGGATAATAAAATAAATGGATAGGAAACTAGCTGACGTGACCTAATGTTTTCAATGGGCTGATGGCGTGGTTGGATGTTCAAACCTAGTTGCAAACCAAATTCTCAAAAACGGCATGTTTAGCAATAATACAGCTAAACATTTTAGTCAAAGAGCAAATGAATATAACTATTTTAGCAAATATATCAAGCACTGAACAGTGAAAAAGGCATCCCAAATTTCGTTAAAATTGGGGACGCCAATTTCGTAGCTACAAATGTAAAAAAATACAAAACAAAGACGAAAAACATTTACCTTGAATATTTTGTCGTGGCTTAGGCATGTTTTTCAAACAATTATAGACCGGTTTATGCTTCAATATTGCTCTTTTAAGGCGGAAAATATAGCGAAACAACAAAAATGCAGAGAACTTTGCAATGCGCGTGACGTCACAGATTGCAACTAGGTTGTTTTTGCTTACGTCAGCGAGAGTCCTATCCATTTATTTTATTATCCATGCCGTCATTAACCTTGTAACAACTGGGAACAAGCAGTGCAAACACATTCTAATATCGGCATGACAACAATCTTGTAACAACTCGTTTGCAGATATGTAACAATGTGCACGTTTTTACGTGTGTACTTGATGTAATCGATCACTGAAAAGCGCCGATGGGAAGTGAGCTGAATTATGTATGAATGTATGTATATATGATAATAATACTATGTATGTATCGCGATTCATTAAAGGTGCTCTACAGTCCGTATGTAAACAAAGCCTTTGTTTACATTTTTGTGTCCAAAATATTGAGTTTTATTCGACAACTATTTATATTTTCAAGCTTCTAGAGTACAATAAATTATCAAGAAACAACAATCAGGCTTTTCAAGAACCCAAAACATAGTTAAACTGTTTGTATCATAAAAAGTGGGCTCCCTTGTGCACATGCGCAGATCGGGCTGTAGAGCACCTTTAAATAAATAAATATACATTTAATTTTACCGTTTTGACACCGACCACGTCCAAGCCACGAGATGCAAGATCTGTTGCGACCAAAACATCAACCTCCCTTTTCTTGAATTTGTTCAGCGCTTCAAGTCTCTGCAAGCGACAGAAAGAGACAGTGATGAAAATCTTAGTATTAGTTGCTACACTCTGCCAGTGAGCTGCGTATATATCTGGAGTGAGAACTCGAGTCCAAAAAGTGAAGCCAGCTTCGTGTTAACCGCGCAGTCAAAAAGAATAGAAAGGGACTGGAACTGACGCCATCTTGGCAAGGAGTGTGCCGAAATTTCGTATTTTGACATCGATTTAAAGAGTAACAGTACGATTTTATCAACGGATAACTTGGTTAGCTTTAAGGTCCGTGGAATGGACCTTTCCCCTTATAACTAAAATTTCGATCTAAACAAAAATTTCATCACAACTTGAAAGAGCATCACAAAATTAGTAATATTCCAAAGTTTCGTTGCAAAATGTTGTAAAATGCGGATAATATAGCCTTGCGAAGTTTGCCGTTTTTCAGTCATTTTGTATTACAAACGGGAAATTGACATCCGATTCGGGTGTTGGGGCTGCAATTTCCCGTTTGTAATGCAAAATGACTGAAAATTGCAAACTTGCAAGGCTCTATTTTCCTCATTTTACAACATTTCGCAACGAAACTTTGGAATATTACAAATTTTGTGATGCTCTTTCAAGCTGTGATGAAATTTTTGTCTAGACTTGCCTAGATCAAAATTTTGGTTATTAAGGGGAAAGGTCTATTAGCTTGGGAAAATGGTATAAAAGCTGTTTACGACCTTCAGAGCTATTGGGCGTTAATGGCTGCCATCTTGGCTTCACTTTTGAAGATCTCACTCCAGACTATATATGGAGCTCACTGTACTCACCTGTAATTGCGTGAGGTTACCATGAAGTTCTTCTGCATTCACACCGAGCAGACCAAGAAATATTCTCAGACGATGAGCTAGTAGTTTTGTTTGGACAAACACGAGACAGTTCTCGTGGAAACCTCGACAGCAAAGGGCTAAAATCAATTGAAGTAAAAGTAAATATAATATAATCACTCAGAACCGTCACGTCTTTGGTGAGTGAAATCTATCAAAAGTCCTGGTCAGAGAGTTGAGAAGCGAGAGTTTACATGAGATTTTTCTCAACTCTCATGCCCCGGTCAAACGAGAACAAGAGTTGCATGAGTTGAATGGATATTACCGCGCGTGCAGCGAAAACTCTCAACATTCATGAAAAGAGTGCACAAATTCCCATTATAGACTAATTTTAAAACTAGACAAGGAGATGCAAATAAATTACCACAGCTAGAAAGAGCATACTAAAATGAGTAAAATTGCAAAGTTTGGTTGCGAAATGTTGTAAAATGCGGAAAATATGGCCTTGTAAAGTTTGCAAATTTTGTATACTTTTGTATTGCGTGAGGAAATTGCTACCATTTTCGGCCCACTTGGGAATGTTTCGGCCCACTTGGGAATGTTGCTCGAGTTAAGAAAAGCGCGCAAAATCACTCGCCTTCGGCTCGTGTTTCGCCCGCTTTTCTTAACTCTCGCAACATTCCCGCGTGTTTGGATCAGGCCATCCAAACACGGAAACCATAAAGTAATTGTTTTATAAAATAACAACTTTCTGTGTTAAAATTTCACTTTAAAAAACTTTCACTTTAAATTTCCGTGTTTGGATGGCCTGATCCAAACACGGGTTTCGACCAATCAGGGCACGCGTTATATACATGTTATATTATAATAGCAATTTCCACACGCAATACGGATGTATACAAAATTTGCGAACTTTGAAGCTATATTTTCCGCAATTTACAACATTTCGCTTTAAATTTCCGTGTTTGGATGGCCTGATCCAAACACGGGTTTCGACCAATCAGGGCACGCGTTATATACATGTTATATTATAATAGCAATTTCCACACGCAATACGGATGTATACAAAATTTGCGAACTTTGAAGGCCTATATTTTCCGCAATTTACAACATTTCGCAACCAAACTTTGCAATTTTACTCATTTTAGTATGCTCTTTCCGGGAATATATACCCGTCACGTTTTAGGAAGAGTTACTATTTTAGACTTTTGTATTCTTTTGTATTTTAAACTATAATCCTAACCCTAACCCTAATCCTTCATGCCTAAAAATAGTAACTGTTCCTAAATCGTGACTCATATGATATTTACACACTGCAGCAATACAAGTTCGTTAACCTGAAGTGAATTTTAGGAGTTAGAACTAACCAGGGAATTCATTTTAAACCATACGAGGCCATTTTAAATCACATCAGGATTTGGGGCGCATCTCATTCGATATAACCGATTGTTGATGATTTGTAGATGGAAATTTCGAGGAAAATTTTTATACAATTATACTATTTCCCTCGGGAGTACACATTATAGTAAGTGTATGACAGTTAAGACATTATGTTTTTTTAAAAACTACCATGTTGAAAAATTCATAGAAGAACAGAACTCTTACCATTATCGCTTATTATAAATTTTCTAAATGGTATATTAGTAGAAACCATTTACCATTGATGGCATGTTAATTTTTTTCACGTGTTAGATTCTACATTATATATAGTTAGTTTGCCCAAAAATATTGTTGCAAAATAAGGTTGCCCAGATGATCAAAGAGTCATTCAAAGGTCCAAAATAGTAAATAGCTTTTGAATTGGGATGAGATGCAAAGAATGAAATTCCACAAGGAAATTGTCGCCCATCTGAAACTTTTCCCCTCCTCCTTAGCCGCGTGCAGCCCACCATTTTTCCCTTAGGCCTGCACGTGGGCTACTTCCTCCCCTACTAATCCTCCCCTGTATACAGGCGTTACCTCGTCCGTCATTGTCGCTGAGGTCCGTATGCAAACAAAGCCTTTGTTTACATTTTTGCGTCCAAAATATTGAGCTTTATTCGACAACTATTTATATTTTGAAGCTTCTAGAGTATAATAAATGATCAAGAAACAACAATCAGGCTTTGCAAGAACCCAAAACATATGAAAACTAATTTCCACACGTACGAAATTTAACTCAAACAACTTCATTTTTACTGCACTGAAACTTTGGTGAGAAGATTGAGTTTCAAAACTCAATTCAAGATTGAGTTTTTGGGGCCGTTTAACGGCCCTAAAAAATCCCGGAAAAAACCCCTGAACGCCAGACAATTTAACTTGTTAAAAGGAGAGTGCTGGGATTCAATGGGTTAACAATAGCATTTGGGGGACTGCTAGCTTTCTTCAAGCTTGTAGCAAAACCTGGAGAAGATTTTTGTGCTCAGATCGATCTTGGAGCCTTCATTAGTAGCGAAGTGATCAACAAAACAGTGAAATATACAATGAAATTATCTGGGATTTTGTCCTTTTTATGTTGAAATTTAAAAACATTGTCTTTTATCATGCAAATTGAGGATTCCATGTGATTCAATCTTGATTTAACCAAATCAGTATCCAGCTAGATCTTGCCAAAGGCAGAACAATTAACAAACAACCATGTACATGTTTTGTTTTCAAATGTACTGTACAATAATAGATAATGGTGTAATAGTCATTGTGCTGGCCCAGTAATTTGGATTCTTGATATAGACATCTGTGCACTGAGGTATATTTAACAAGGTTTATGTTGATGACGACTTCTGGTCTAAATCTAATGTAAAATTAAATGTGACATGTACAGTAGAGCTTTTCACAAAGAGTTTTAATGGTGTTTTAAGAGAAAGGACTACAAATTTTCAAAATTATCGATATTGCAACTAAGGAATTTACATTATATATAAAGAGTGATGTTGTATTAGATTTCTGAAATGATCTACAAGGATTTATTAAGATCTGTATAGTCAACATATTCTCTAGCTGTAAAACCCACAAGCTGTTTGAATTCATTCCATTGTAAACAAGATCATAGATATCATTTTGGGGACTACTGTATCTCAGCAATGTGTAATGTTGCTCACTCTTGTTATAATTTATAATTGCAATATATCTGCCATAAGCTTTGTCTAACGCCAGAAAATTTTACTCCTCAAGGGGGATAGTGCTGGTGCTGAATGGGTTAATCTGATGTATTTATTCCCGTATGTCTAGTTATTAACCAATTAAGACCATGTGCACACGGTAACGTTTTTGAGCGTTTTCATTTGTGTTTTCACGCTAAAACGGATGCAAACACTATCAATTTACGACAGAAGCTGTAGTTTATTTAATATATTGGAGATGTTTTTCTTTGGATCGTGTGAACAAGGCGTCAAAACGATTAAAGGGGCAAAAACGTTTTTGAAAACGCTCGAAAACGACGCCCGTGTGCACATAGCCTAAGTTGCATTGCACCCGAATGCGGTTGATTTCAATTATTAATGAGAATATGAATTATTAATGAGAATAACAAAAATTGATTGCATGTTGACTGCAAAAATCTACTAAAAACTGATTTTTTACAATTCACAAAAATATTTAAAAACTGGGACTTCAATTGATCACACAGATCAGCCGACACCCATGTGAGTGTAGCCTTCAAAGCAGTTGTTTATGGGCTTGGTATTGAAAACACATCAAAGTTTGCACACAAAAAATTTAAGTAAACAACCCAAAGTTAAAGCTGTTTTAGGGAAAGTTTTACATTAAGTAAGGAAAATGTGCAGGTACAAATTGGAAATCAACCTATGAAGTTGTTTTGTGCCCCAATGTTCATCATAGTCAATAGCCATGACTCAGGGCATTAATTTTGCAGTATGCTGATATCCATGAGATACCAAATTTCAAATTTGGTAAGTGGATATTAGAAGCTCAGTATCTACACAGCCAGAAATCTCACAGGCCTGTCGCAAGCTGTTGATTTTACCGGCTTGCGGCAAGTTGTCAACAAGTCGCGACAGGTCTGTTGGTTTCGTCAGGCGGTAACAGGCTTGCGGGAACAGGTCTGTCGCAAGCTGTTGACAACAGAGCCGTAGCGACTTGTTAAAACAACCCGCTACAAACCTGTTAGTAACAAGAGATAACAGGTCTGATAGAACAACTTGCAGCAAGTCTGTTGAAATCAACAGGTCTGTTCCAACTTGTTCCAACAGACCTGTCGCGAGTTGTTTTTGTCAAGTCTGCAGCAAGCTTGTTATCAGACCTGCGACAGACCTGTCCACAACAAACAATTTTTGTCCTGTCACAACAAGTTTCAACAAGCCTGTTGTTGGGAAACAAATCGAAAATGTGAGTAAAGAATGTGGTAAAGAGAAAAGTCGCACGAATGGACACGTCCGGCTTCACTTTCTCATTCAAGGCAATATTAAATCACAATATCAATTTACAACAGAAGCTGTAGTTTATTTAATATATTGGAGATATATTTTCCTTTGGATCGTGTGAACATGGCGTCAAAACGATTAAAGGAAAAAAAGGTTTTGAAAACGCTGGAAAACGACGCCCGTGCCAAAGATTAGATACTATAAAGATGTGTCACTCGACGTATTTCCCTAATGTTTGCGTGTCCGTAATTTTCCGTGCTGATCACGAGTGATTACGCGAGATGACGAGTGCATAACACTTATGCCAAAATGGCGGCGAGACTGAATACAATAGGTTGCCATCGCGATGCTCGCGCTATATGACGAATTTTGACAATTTGACACTTACTGGCAAAATGGCGGCTATAAAAAAATCTCGGACATAATTTTCGCAGAGTGACACATCTTTATAGTATCTAATCTTTGCCCGTGCGAACATAACCTAAGTATCTACTCTGTGTTTAAATGCAAAAGCCGCTGTTTTTAACTTTTTATATTTTTAAAAAATAATTCCGATTTCCAAAATCCAAATTCCAATTTGCTGACGTGTGCTATCGTTATATTCCTTTAATCTGATTGGATAAAGGCGTGTGCACACGTCATCATTCCTCGTTGCAATTGGACGAAATATTACAAACATATCAATCACGTAATCATGTTTAGTTGTTTTTGAATTTTGAGCCAAACAAAATTTCAAAAATACATGAGCAACCGAGTGTTCACTGCAACGTTCTTCATTGTTCAAATGAATATGAAATTCGTTATATACAATGATTTCTTTCCAATTTCAAGTGAAATCCGCGAGCGAGGAAGACGCCTTATTGAAGCTTTGTGTTATTATATGTACTATTTTGAAGAAAAATATGCAAGTAGGTTGTCATATTTCGGTCGTACTTAAAGACCAATTAATTTTGAAAATTGTTTACGATAAGAACCTTTCTTGAATTTGTCGTATTTTTTCGGCTGTTTTGCTCAAAAATTATCTCGCAAGTTTGTTTATAAGTGTTCATATGAAAGTCTGGCCATTTCACGAAACACTACAACCGAAATATGGCAACCTGTTTGGCCGTTTTGTGTTCAAAATAGTGGATACACAAGCTTCGTAAGGTGCTTTCCTCGGTTTGCAACAGGTCTGTCGCAAGTTGTTGAAAACAGCATTGCTGCAGCTCTGTGCCAACAACTTGCGACAGGCCTGTTGAAAACAGCTTGCGTTGACAGGCCGTTGCGGACCTGTCAGAACAGACAGGTACAAGGCGAGCGAACGCATCCAGATATCGGCTTGTTGACAACAGGATTTAACAGATCTGTTGCAGACCTGTTCCGACTTGCGCGTTTCTGGCTGTGTATTAGGGCAGTAAACAAATGTTTCACCCAGCTCACAGAGTTTTCTTTCAAAATTAGACAACCAATATTGAATTTTGAACTTTGCTTCAATGTTTTGGTACTGTTAACTGGAATATCTATTTTCTGAATGTGGGATTCTTGATTTCCTGGCTGGATACCAGATGTTCTACACAGCCAGAAATCTCACAGGCCTGTCGCAAGCTGTTGATTTTACCGGCTTGCGGCAAGTTGTCAACAAGTCGCGACAGGTCTGTTGGTTTCGTCAGGCGGTAACAGGTCGGTCTGATTATTATAAAATGCAAAAGCCGCTGTTTTATTTTTTTTTTAAAAAGTTCCGATTTCCAAAATCCAAATTCCAATTTGCTGACGTGTGCTATCGCTATATTTCCTTAATCTGATTGGATAAACGCGTGTGCACACGTCATCATTCCTCGTTGCAATTGGGCGAAATATTACAAACATATCAATCACATAATCATGTTTAGTTGTTTTTCAACAAAATTTCAACAACTGCCTCAAACCACAGAATAGGAAGTTATACCAGAAGCGTAACTCGAGCAAATATTTGTCCGCGTTTTTCAAGCGATTCGTCATCAATCACGCCATCCTGGCTAGTACAACCGGCACTTTGTACCTACCAAATGAGTTAAAAATTTTCGTGGACGTCAAACAATAAGGGAAACGACTAGAGTTACGCTTCTGGTATAACTTCCTATTCTGTGCTCAAACAAAATCAAACAAGTTCAAAGCTGTTTTGATTTTTGAAGAAACTGTGGCAATGAGAATACAAAGATCTAGAGCTTAAGAAATGAGCAATACATGAACAACCGAGTGTTCACTGCAACGTTCGTCATTGTTGATATGAACATGAAATTCGTTATATAATTTCTTTCCAATTTCAAGTGAAATCTGCGAGCGAGGAAGACGCCTTATTGAAGCTTTGTGTTATACAACAGCTTGTAACAGACCTGTTGAAAACAGCATTGCAGCAGCTCTGTCACAACAGCTTGTAACAGACCTGTTGAAAACAGCATTGCAGCAGCTCTGTCACAACAGCTTGTAACAGACCTGTTGACAGGCCGTTGCAGATCTGTCAGAACAGACAGGTACAAGGCGAGCGAACGCATCCAGATATCGGCTTGTTGACAACAGGATTTAACAGATCTGTTGCAGATCTGTTCCGACTTGCGCGTTTCTGGCTGTGTAGTATCTCATTGGATAGTGCTGAAAATATCAAATTTGAAGCCCTGCATGTTTAAACTAGCTGACATTTACCCAAGACGTGCCGGTACCTGACAGGTACCTAACTGGTGTGTTTACATCAGGACATGCGACTCCTTTTGACTGAACCATTAATGTTTACCAAACACCAGTATCAGGAGCACGTACTGTATTTTAATGATTTAATCCCATTTTGGAAATTGCTCATGGGTTCTGTAAATCCAAATGGCCTAAAATCCAAGTTAGCCCAGTTAGTGAGACAACCTGGTAAGCACGGGATGAATTTGTCTTGACCTTTGACAATCATGACAGTTCTTAAAAATAGCTTGTGGTGACATCTCGTTGAACGTTGATCCCAGCAACCTGGCCAGCCTGCATGTTCAGTGAGTTTATTGAGAAATTTTCATCCCTGTTTTGTACATGAGATCTTGCCTTCGCCCTTGGACTAACCAGGTACATAGCCACCTTATTTTGGCTAATCGAAATTCTTTTGGAATCCCAGGAAATGTTGAATTTTAGTGAATGTGTGTTTGTCAAATACTGCAAGTGACTAATTTATCTCCATTTTTGTTTTGCAGAGCAAGACTTCAGGTTTTTAAAGTTGGGCCTAGTTTTAATTGGCAGGTAAAAACTGCATGCAGTGCTGGCAAAGAATCCCTGAAAATTTTAATGATGAATAAAATAAAACTGTCTGAAATTATTTACTGTACTTCTTCGATCTATCCCCAGTTTGGCTCCAGTGCAACAGCTAAATACTGTAGGTGAAATCTTGTATTGTGCGCAATGTTGTTTCTGGTGCAATCATCTTGAACCAGATCCCTCCACAGTTCACTTCAAGATTGGCAAGTACCCAGGCATCCTGATAATTTGATTATGCAAGTTTTCAGTTTTGGATACCACGTCATCATATAGTGCATGCACATACAGTAATAGATTGAACTGGGATATTATCAAATTTTGCAAGTGCCAATGAAGGATTAGTGTGGCACCATGGTATGGCACGCTTTTGTTATTGTTTTTATCTTACCCAAAATCAACAAATAATGGTAAATTACCTTGTCTGGTATCTTTCCAATAATATCAGATAATACGAATCAAGGATTCTCAAAGGCTGGTTTAAATATACGACAGATTACAAAAAAAACGTTTCCAGCAGGAATTTGATCCCGCAGTACAATGGTGTGGTACTAATCTTTTTGCATTCTCAATTTATTGTTTTCATGTTAGGGTGCGAAATAACGGCTGGAGGGTCGCTGGTCAAGGTGACCGTAGGCCGTATTCCCTGACCGCTTTTCGTTCAGTTTTGTTGCCCCCCTTCGGGCACTACTTTAAATTCACACGAATCTATACATTTTTATACGCTGAGTACGAATTCACTTGTTGTCACTCGCACAAACCTGCAGTTTTTTTGTATTTTACAAACATCAACATATTTTATTAAAATTTCCGCCATTTTGTTCAGGAAACTTCATGTTATATACAATTATTGTACTAGTTCAAGTCTCTTAGCGGGGGGGTTGCACGCGGTATTACGCATTTTTATCATTCTTCTGAGGAAAATATACGTACAGAAATAAAAATATAGATATTTTTTCACAATATTAAAATGCAAAAGGTAATAATACATGTTTGTATATAATCAGGAACTAATCTACTATTCTTTATTCCGCCAACTTTTGGGTTTTTGGCCTCACCTTGATGTGAAATTGCAAAGACTGTCACTATATGGTCTATATCCACAAAGACTCACTTGACTTGTCCAGAATAGATGGTTTGGCTGAAACTCTCAAACTCATTATTTATGTTAGTCAACATTTATTCATAAATCTGGTCCTTCATCCTCATGTGTGTATTGTATTCTTGCCAAATCCACCTTGTATTCTTGTAATTTTCAATTTACCCTATTGTTCGAGTTACGGATAGGTAACTTTCCTAAGACATATTTGCTATTGGTTAGTTGGGCAAAAATACAGAGACCAGATTTATGAATAAACCAGTGGTGTAACTTTACTTTTTTGACCATTTGCTCTCAGGGCAATTAAGTTAATTGGACATGAAAATTAGTTGCCCTGAATAAAATTCATTTGCCAGGGGGTATAAATCAAGGGGGCAACATGTCGACTCATTCTCTATGTGGCTATGTTATACTGCCTTAGATCTACCTTATAAAAAAATTATCCGATAATGAAAGCCGAGCTTTTTGTGGCAAGAGGCAACTTGCCCAATCAGGCAAGATAAAACGTTTACTTGCCTGTCATGATATTCACTTGCCCCGGGCAAGTGTTAAGTTACACCTCTGTAAACGTTGACTAACATACCTGTAGATAATGAGGTATATATATTGTTGATAATGAGGTATATATATTGTTATTCTAATGAGTTTCCAAACCATCTATTCTATTAACTATGGTATGTTCCATTTTCTTGTATTATAATAAAATTTTTGCTATCATGACATTGAGCTTTGTAAAAAAAACTTTTGGAAGATGTCTTTCACTTACTTTTGGTCTGTTTATATGGAGTTAACCCAGCCTAGATTAGCCATATTTTTTTAATCACTTTATTGTTATTAAAGTATTTACATTAGCAAATGGTATCTCTCTGAGGGATAAAACCTTCAAAACTTTATTGTTGACAAAAATTTCAGGTAGACAATACCCAGGAAAATTGCCTATTCACATTGCAAGGCTAAAATTATGTACATAATTTCAATAAATTAATAAAATAAACAACTTTACCAAGGACAAGTGAGTCTTTATGGATGACAAGAACAGTAGATTAGTTCCTGATTATTTACAAACATGTATTATTACCTTTCGCACTTTAATATTGTGGAAACATATCTATATTTTTATTTATTTCTGTATATTTTCCTCAGAAGAATGATAAAAAATGCGTAATACCGCGTGCAACCCCCCTGCTAAGAGACTTAACTAGTACCATAACTGTATATAACATGAAGTTTCCTGAACAAAATGGCGGAAATGTTAATAAAAAATGTTGATGTTTGATCAACTGCAGGTTTGTGCGAGTGACAACAAGTGAATTCGAACTCAGGTATAAAAATCTATAGATTCATGTAAATTTAAAGTAGTGCCCGAAGGGGGGCAACAAAAATCGTTTTCTAAGCGACTTTTGGGGCCAGGGAATACGGCCTACCGGGCCAAATCAATTTTAGCTCGGACATATCAAATTTCTGACCTGTAAAATTATTCAGCTTAATTTACTTTGCTGCCTAGTAAAGTATACGTCCCTTAAAAAAATGTGACTATACAATTACTTTATGGTTTGAGTTTCCGTGTTTGGATGGCCTTAATCCAAACACGCGGGAATGTTGCGAGAGTTGAGAAAAGCGCGCGAAACACGAGCCGAAGTTTTATAAAATAACAACTTTCCGTGTTAAAATTTCACTTTAAAAAAACTTTCACTTTAAATTTCCGTGTTTGGATGGCCTGATCCGAACACGGGTTTCGACCAATCAAAGCACGCGTTATATACATGTTATTTTATAATATTTTTTCCAGTAGCATTACAAACTTCACATAAAATAGCTTGCATCGCGATTTGCGATAAAAGAGTGCACTGAAGATGTGCGGAAACCGGCGTCACCTAAACTTAACTGGAACAGCTTGACGATGATTTCTAAGCGGTGGTGCGAGGTGAATGGAACGCTTGGTAATCATGTCAACACAAAAGGCCATTATTTTGAACTTTATTTTAGACTTAGTGTTCTCTCTCCTCCGCAGAGCCTCTTTAAGTATTTACAAATAACTTACATGAAGTTTCCTGAATAAAAGTGAGCGCGCGCGGTGTGATGGGAAGATTGAAATGAAGCCGAGAAGGCTCTGCCGCCTAATGCGACGAAGTATGGTTTTTGAACCAAACCAGTTATTTGACTTTTTTAAACTTGAAATTGGTGCAAGTAGACAGAAGAAGATATTGATTTAACAAATATAAAACATTTTCCGTGTTGATATACAGTTATATCAACACGAGTGGAAATTGGGAAAACGAGAAATTGTGTGGAAACACGACGCCCGAAGGGCGGAGTGTTTTCACACAATTTCGAGTTTTCCAAGTTGCAACAATGTTGATGGTTCAACAACTTGTTAACAATATTGTTCACGGGGTGCAGCACAACATTGTTCGCTCCTGTTTTGAACAACTTGCATCAACATGATGATTTTTACGCGTGTTGCAGAGGCTTCCTTTATTTCACTCTTCCCATCACTCCTTGTGCGCTCACTTTTCCCCCATTGGAAACTTCATGTAAGCCTCTGCGGAAGAGAGAGGTCAGTGTTTAATTTTATATAGTTTTTCTCTATTTATTATTACTGTCGATGCAATGGAAGTGTTGATAAAATATTGCACCAATTCCTTTCCTCAAGTTGATCAATTCATTTGATAGAAAATTGATCAACTTCCTGTTACTTTTAGATGAGCCAATTAGATTTCGTTTCAGAACCGATTGACCAATAGGAAACGCAACGCACAGGAAGTAAAAAGAAATTTGAATTCGTATGAATTGATCAACTTGAGGAAATGAATTCATGCAATATTTTATCAACACTTCCATTGCATCGACAGTAACTGAAGCTGCTTCCCATCATTTTGTCCTCAGCTCTCGTTCTCTTAGTCGGAACCCCCCCCCCCCCATGAGAGACAGGAGAAACAGTCTGCGATCAATCAACACTAACGCCGTACAGTTACGTAAGCAGTATTTTAAAATTATCCAAAAAGTGTCAAGTCCAAGATGGCGGACGCAGAGCAACTATGAATTATTACACATAACAATGTATTTAATATTCAATTTTTGGC
Organism: Paramuricea clavata; assembly: GCA_902702795.2. Classification (NCBI taxonomy): domain Eukaryota; kingdom Metazoa; phylum Cnidaria; class Anthozoa; order Malacalcyonacea; family Plexauridae; genus Paramuricea; species Paramuricea clavata. The sequence continues at coordinate 22,307 of CACRXK020001864.1, read as the reverse complement.
GTGATCACAAAGGAAAGTTTCAACCAATCATATCCCCCCTCCCCGTTGGGCGGGGGAACTGTACGGCATTAGTGTTGATTGATCGCAGACTGTTTCCCTGCTTCACTGTTTCCCTGACTTACGTGACGCTCTTTAAAACGTCAGTAAATTAAAACAGCTTCGTGTGCACGAACAAAACGTAATCAAAATAATTTTTTTTCTTTATTCTTTCTTACTGACATCATGTGTTCATGTCGATTCAATTTTGTAACAGCTGTAGTTAGTGAAGTCGCGACGTTTCAACTTAACTAAGCACAACACATGCAGTTCTGACGTAAGATAAAGTCAAGTAAAGATTAGTTTGTTTGTTTTTTATCGAAAGTGACCGATTAAAATGACCAGCTAGGCACTATCACTTTGATTGGACAACTCCGCATTCGCGCCCTGCATGTGTAACTGAGTCACAGGGTTTCTATTTCTGATAGCTGAACATTGAACATCTTGCTCCAAATTTGAAACCTCATATGCAAAACTCTTCAAAATTCTGAATCAATTTATTAGCAAGGGCCAAGGGATCATGACTTGATAAAATTGGTGAATATTTATTGAGATTGTCCCTGTTCCAAATAATTAGGCTAGTTTTTGAAATGCTCCCTAAATTATGCAAGTTTTTTTTTTCTTTTTTGCAGGCATTTCAAAGTCATTTAGAGACGAATTACGGGCAAATTTTAAAAACTACATCTCAAACTGATGATGGTAAGTGAATTTCAAAAAATTTTCTTTTTCATGAAGTGTAGAAGTCATATTAACACCATTTACGTTCAAGCTCTAAACGTAACGTTTTCTAATTAATTCTGTTACTTTGACCAATGAAATTAACATGTTTGATGCATGAAATGTAAACAATTCGTAACGTCAACTGAAACGTTTTGTTACTTATTTTGGCGCGTTTACTGATTTTATGATAAAGATTTACCAGATATATAACTTATCCCAAACTTGCTAACTTTAAATATTTCCATTTTTATATGCAAACGTACAAAACATTGTAATTAACGTAAATGGTAGTATTCCATGCGGGAAACAAAGTTTAGTTAAAATTACAGCATCATAACACAGCATAATATTGAGTTATTATATGTAAAACAGCTTTAATATACAGCACCTATGTTTAACATTTATTCGGCGAAGTGGATGTATAGTGTAGGTTATTCACTGTAACTCGATTTTGTTACCGTATTTGTTACCCATAATTACAGCATTTGTTACCCATAAATTTGACTCGTATTTGTTACCCATAATTAATCTCTAGAGTTATATTGAAATTGAATTGGTTTTTTAGGCATTAAAGTATAAAATAAGTAATTGCCTGAATTTGCTGATCTTGATTTTTTTATTTTCCCCATCTAGATGACCAATCACTGTTGACATGTTTTGTTGAATTCACAGATCCAAATAATGCCAGAAGGTATGTGATACTGTATATTGTCACATTGTGTTTTACACTAAACAATGATTTATGATTACAGGGTTAAATGCATGGTAGATCAGAGTTAAAAATATGGCAATTTGTGTGTGTTGCTTAGGGTGTGTACTTTGTAAAAACGTTTTCTGTAAAACTGATAGTTATAGCCATTCGTCTCTGCATCAAGTATATACCCTTCTTATGAAATAAGACCCTTCTGAAAGAAACTTTGTGGTACCATGGATAATAAAATAAATGGATAGGACTCTAGCTGACGTAAGCAAAAACAACCTAGTTGCAATCTGTGACGTCACGCGTATTGCAAAGTTCTCGGCATTTTTGTTGTCTCGCTAGACTTTCCGCTTTAAAAGAGTAATATTGAAGCATGAACTTGTCTAATTGTTTCAAAAACACGCCTAAGCCACGACAAAGTATTCAAGGTAAATGTTTTTCGTCTTTGTTTTGTATTTTTTTACATTTGTAGCTACGAAATTGACGTCCCCAATTTTAACGAAATTTGGGATGCATTTTTCACTGTTTAGTGCTTGAAATATTTGCTAAACTTGACTGGGAATACTTAGAGATTTCATTGTAGAATGGCGTAGTTATATTCATTTGCTCTTTGACTAAAATATTTAGCTGTATTATTGCTAAACATGCCGTTTTTGAGAATTTGGTTTGCAACTAGGTTTCAACATCCAATCACGCCATCAGTCCATTGAAAACATTAGGTCACGTCAGCTAGTTTCCTATCCATTTATTTTATTATCCATGGTGGTACTGACTATATAATTCATAAATGCACTGATACATATGTACAGTACAGGCATACATCACGTAGTTGATTATAAGCTGGTCCTAACTTTCCATGGTGGCCGTGAGCTAGACTGCAGCACCTCCCCAAAAATGTTTTCAAGCTCCTCCACCATTTCCACCCAAATTCTGCCTTGCAGTGAAATATTAAATGCGGCTACGTAATACAAGGTTTGGGAAATTTGCAAACAGTATTTATCCTCACAGAGATTGAAAAGATATACAATAAACTGAAATGAAAATGTTTTTGTTCTGTGTATTTACATTTTGCTATAAGCGTACAATCGTCAGGTTTACGACTTTTACCTGTACAATTTGGCATACATGCATGTACAAAAAATATTGGACTGATAACAACTATTTTTAAACTTTAGGGCTGCCGATGATTTGAATGATATGGATTTTGATGGTAGTAGATTAGAGGTAAGTACAGTCTTTACATGTTTTAAACGGCAAGGTGCAAAAAGTATGTAGGAAACCTTTACATTAGGGATTGATCATAATTATCAACATGCTGAATTGTTGTGTCAATCAGTTGGCTAAGAAACTGACAACATTGGCCAAATTGATTACAAGATTTGAACATAAATTGTGAAATGAATTATGTATGGATACCCAAGGAGCTTGTTGGAACATGTATTGAGAAATATGGTAGATAATATATGAAAGTTATGTGGAAACTGGAAAAACTGGTAAAGTGGATGCCCATGATGATGATGCTGTCATTGTTACATACTGCGTAGACTGATAAAGATAATTCTTTTCGATAATTCACACCCAAAACTGCCCAGAAAACTAATGGCCTTAGTTACCCATATGAAAAAATCCAATTGGCATTCGATCCAGATGGAATTTGGCCTAAGGGACTGGTCATAAAGTAACTGCTAGGGTGGGCTGGAGGTAAATAAAAAATTTTGCCAATAAGTTTGGTCACCCATCTTAAGATGTAGATAAAAATTTTAAAAGCCCATCTAATCTTACAAAAAAATTTTCATGACCCACCCAATCTAAATTGGGAAAATACATTTTTATAACAAAAAAAACTTGCAGGTATGAACATTGTAAATATACACCGGCACTGTATTGACATACATAATTCCGCCAAGCTTGACCAACACATTCATCAATTACGATAATGAGCTGCTCTCCAGTTGGTTGTATTTGCTGTGATTCGACCATTTTTTTTTGTTGTATAAACAAAGTACTGGCTTCAATAGCACCATTTGTGTTTGATAATTTGGATAGTTTTGTTTACTTTTATTATTAATATCTTTATTTTTTGAAGTGCAGTAGATATGCATGGGTTTTTGTTTGGTGGCCCAACCGTGGACATACAAAAAAATTGGCTGCCCATCGAAACTGCCCAAAGATTTTCCATGGCCCATCCTAAATCACTCCAGTCCACCCTAGCAGTTACTTTATGACCAGTCCCTTAAATTTCCAATTGCAATGATATTTTCCGTTGTAAGTTCAATGTATTCCAATTTGAAATTTTATGTTCCTGTTGGGACTCCAAATACTACTGGGCGTAAAAAAAATACCTGTGGTTCCGGGTTCATATCGCGAAAAAATTAGGGTCGATAGGTCGGAAATAATTTTTTTTTTGAATATTTTTTTCATGGTTTTTTCAATAAATAGTGTGACAACAGACACCATTTTGGCAGCAGCCCGCAACCACCCGGAGAAAATAGGATCGCACGGTCAATCGCATTGAAAAAATAATAGGGTCGGCAGAAAAAAATCGGGTCGGTCAGGAACCGGAACCAAAGGTATTTTTTTTACGCCTAAGTTTCAATACATGGAATTCGAGCGACTTTTTAATAGAAATTTCTTTTTGAATTCTAATTGGATTTTTTTGTAATGGTAAGCTAGAGTATACACCTAAAATATTCTCACTGTCACATGTTTAGTGCGTAACTACAGTAAATTGTGTCAATGCATAATTGTCCTTCGTTTGTTGTAACTCAGCTAGCTTGTATTGAAGATGATTCCCAACCAATGTATGATGACACCACTAAGCAACGAAATCGACAAGGTGGCAGAAACAGACCACGGTGGAATCGACAAAATAGTCATGCTAATATGCCCTTAAGGTGTGTTAACTGTTAAAATATATTTCAGATGACATGTGGTAGATATACAAGAAATATCCAGCAGTTACATCTACCATGATAACATGGACCGTGGTTTAAGTGTACAAATGGCTGCACACACAACCATGGTTGTATGGACCATGTATATATGCGATTACACAAAACCAGGGCTGCCAAGAGGAGAGGCGGGCGGGGAGCAGTTGTTCCCACGCCCCCGGTTCAAAGAGCCCCGCAAAGTGACGAAGGCCCTTAAAATTTCTTGATATACAGTACCAGATTATTTGACCGAGAATTAAATCCTCTGTGCCGTATAATATATATGCAATAGAGAGTTTAAGCTTCGCGTTATACGTTATACGGCAAACGCCAGGCAAAGAAAAATTTTACAGTATCAGACAAGAAAGAGTAAGTGAACTGTAAACTTACTGTTTTAAAATTAAAATACATAATTATTCTTTCGACGCAAGAAAGAAGATATGAAACGAAAACGTTCAACGAAAATTTTGCCAAGAATTAAGTTCGAACCTGCCGATTGCCGTTCCTGGAAACGTGAAGCTTAAACTCCCTAATAAATGCAATACTGTGAAACACCGCGCTTCTCCCGTTAACAGTTATGACGTCATAAGATCCCTTGGAAAATTTTATGACGTCATAGACCCCCTGAGAAAAGTTTCATTATTATATGGACCATGATTATATAGACCATAGTTGGCAATTAGGTCGCCGAATGCCGACCGGAGTTTCAATTGATGTAAATGGATGCTATTTGTTAAAAAAAATGACAATGGTTAGGGCATCTATGAAATAATTATATGACATTCATGATATTACAGTACTTTAAATTAATAGTCTCACGTGGGCTGTTTCTATAGTACTATTGTGCAACTTACTATTATGTGTTTCAGAATTTTAATTCCTGGTGACATGGTTGGGGCTGTGATTGGAAAGGGTGGAGAAACGGTCCGCAAAATGTCAAATAACACAAATGCAAGGTACAGTGTAAGCACAATGATCACCTTTTATTTTCAGTGTTATTCCTTTGTGCTAGGGGTGCACCGGAACCAATTTTTCAAGTTCCGGCCGGAACCGGATCCGACTGGAACTGGAAAAAAGTTCCGGCCGGAACCGGAACTGATTTATTAAGCCATATATAGTCATATGTTACCTTGTCCACTGCCAGACAGGCAGACACTTCAAGTCATCAAGGAGAGAGCTCGTAAATGTTAGAATAAAAAGATTGACAAATGTTAAACGTCATAATGAAGTGTTAATAGTGTACATTTCCCTTGCGTAGTCCACATTTCTTCCTACTGTGACCTTTTGCTACACAAAAACGTCTGATATTCTATCTCTCTGAAAACAACAGAGTTCCGGTTCCGGCCATGCTTTTTTTATTAGTTCCGGCCGGAACTCCGAAAAATCGGGGTTCCGGCCGGAACTAACTGGCCGGAACCGAGTTCCTGTGCACCTCTACTTTGTGCTGTAATCATGTGGCAATTTTAGAGGCCTGAATTGAACCTGCGGTCTGGCATTTGCGGTGTATTTGCACTCTTAACCAACTGAGCTACAGAGTCTGGTTGTCGAGCTCCAACCACAAGTTCTATATATATTCAGCATGATGGGTGATGCCAGTATAAGATATGGGTAAATATCGAGATTTCTGGGCATCTCGCTCGATAGAATTAATAGTTAATTGAAGGGGTTTTTTGCAGATTGAAATTTCGAACGGAATTACAAATATTTAAAAAGGAGGAAAATTTCTTTAAAAGGAAGAACAGTTAGTAATTATGTGCCAGTGTTGGAACCATGCCACTTACTGTACGTGTGTTATACGTATGTGTAAAAACATGCAGGTTATTCCTCACCATGGACAGGAAGCTACTGAGTAGTTTTTCACAGGTAATGATAATCATTTCAGTATATTAAAAAAATACGAAAAGCAACCGGACAAAATCTTAAATTTTAATAAAAACAGATAAAAATATACATTTCATGTTCAGAAAATTTACAAATATATACTACTACATACTACTTTATCATTATGGTTAGCATTTGAGGAGGATGTTTTTATTTCTGTTTATATACAAAATACAATTTCCTTTTGGAAACTAAACTGTTTACCCTCCCAATAAAGGAATGACAACAAGGTCTATATATACAGTAGTATAATTTAACAATGCTACGTGTAACACTTACATACTGAAAGCCCTGTAAAAGAGGTTTTTTAGTAGTACTTCAAACAAAACCAAAATAGCTGCTCAAAACATATGTATGTGTAATTATTATAGAATTCTAATGGAACCATGGAGGTTCCTCAAGTACGACCGACCACTTTCACGTAACGGATTATATCATTCCTGCTTCATCGGATGGGACATGTAGAATAAAAAAGTATGAAAGCAACTTCACCTATTAACATTCACTGAAAGCAACTTCGCCTATTAACAATTAAGGACTGCATGTTTGATAATTGATGCCGTGTCCATTCGTAAGCAGACCCTATTGAATACTGAAAAGGATCAGTATTCTGGATTTGTTGATCTTGGGGATGCCATGCCAAATTTTAAGTTGGAGAAACTCGCTTTCGAGGCATTAGTCTTCTGGTTGGAACAAGAAGTCACTGGAAATGTCCCATTGGATATTGTTATAGCAGATATAATTACCGCCAAAGACCAAGCGACGGTGCATGCTATCTACATCCTTGGAAATGGCAGCAAAGGCTGGTTTAAAGTCTGGTCTGTGACAGCAAATGGCTGGGCAGTCAACCTTAGAACGCTGGAAATACTTGGTTATAACTTTGTGAACAGTTGTGATGCGATGAGAACTTCATTTATTCATCCAACTACTAGTGCATGAAGAAGTCTATATGTCATTCTTCATCCTTGCTATATGCTTACAATGACCCGTATTGCTCTGGCAACCTTTGGACCTTTGTTGGTGGTGAGGGAAATTGATCGACACAGGCTGAATAAACTTATTTTGTTCAATAGTCAATAACTTTGTTGTACTATGTTAAAACACGGTTGATAATAAAAAAAACCTGACTTGTTGATCAAATCTTCTGAAGTTCTATTCGCACAAATGCACGCGTAACTTGTCACCAAATTTGTTTCGATATATATATATATATATATATATATATATATATATATATATATATATATATATATATATATATATATATATATATATATATATATATATATATATATATATGGTGTCCTTGTTTTTGCACAATTTTCCTCGGTTGAGTTTGTAGATCATCCTTTTGTACTTCCAACACAAAATACATTTTAAAACCATCAAAATAAGTAACAATTTTCGCTTGCCATTGCATTTAAAATTCAGTTCTATTCAGCCATGTATGACATGTCTTTTCTTGAAATACAACTTGCTTCGCCCCCTGCAGTGATCTCGCGAGGGAACATAAACACGCGTGATCGCATCTCTAGACACGGGTATCTTCTAGACACGGGTATCTGGGGATCAGATTTTTCAGGCTTCAAGAAAAATATAAGCCGTTTATCTGAAAGTAGCGTTCCAGTTACATTCATTTCAATGACAGTGAATACCTCTGGTAAGCGCACTGGACATTTTGATGACGAATCACTGTGAATCATGGCGTGGCGGCGCTTATTTGCTGAGTCGGACTTCATTGTGTCTCTATTCTGTGTTGCAGTAGCCTGCGCGCAGTCTCATGACATTAGTAACTTAAATAGAGATTATAAAAGAATAGAGTGGGCATTGCAGAAAAATCTGATGGGAGCAAATAACGCTCTCTGATCGGCAAAATCTCGTTGGCCCGGATGTTTAGGAGGAGCATAAAGTTACGAAAATTGTTTTCTTCGACACGTCTTTATCGTTTTCTACGATATAAAACATAAATTCCTCAATTTTTCGCCACAAATGAATGTAAAACAGACAGGACTGTTGGTAAAACCAGGATTGAATACTTGAATTGTAGCGAAAAGATATGAAATAGATTTTCTTGGTTAAAGGTTTTACATCCGGGTATAATTCAAATTTGCCCCCATTTATTAGCAAGCTTCAATTTGTTCCTTTCGCTTTCCTGGACGTTTTCTGCAATGCCCACTCTATTATTTTATAATCTCTATGGTAACTTAACCATACGCTTATGTTTATCTTTTATAGAATTGATGTACATAGAACTGTTAATATAAATGGATTTAAGGTTTGAGCATTGCATGCACATACTATATACATGTGTTACATGGCCCAGAATTTAATTTGTTATTAGTCTGTAAATGCTATACACTGTACATATTGTGATGTCCAAATTAGGGTTGGGCGATATTTCGATATTTTGATTTATCGCGATATTTTCAATCGCGATTATTGTATCGAAGGTAGAAACTTGAGCGACGATATATCGAAATTATCGTCATGCTCGATGACTATCGTGATATTGCTTCGCATGTGTATAATGCTTTTATAAAATCCTAAAAAAATTCTTTCAATTCCTAGAAAATATAGTTTTTAAAAGAATTAAAACTATTTCCTGAATTAAATACGAATTCGATACGATAAAATGAAATGAAATTGAAGGCAAAACAGCGAATGAAATCACAGGCGAACCAGCGGAGACATAGTAGACACTGCATAGACAGTTCTGGTTTATGAACAGTAAATATTAGACTAGAAAAAGCCTTCATATTACTTTAATTTGTTGTTTTACTTGTTTTTAGTAAGAATGTATAAAAGCTTACTATCCCTAGATATTAATTAAAATTTAAAATTGAAAAATGTGGTCATTGTTTTTATTGCATTTATCGCGATATTATCGAATATCGTGATAATTTCCTTGACAATAATCGTGAGATGATTTTTTAAATATTGCCCAACCCTAGTCCAAATTGCTTGTATTTTCAGCCTGTGACGATTACAGGACAGACAGACAGACCTGCAGAGAATTGTAGTGCAGCATTCCGAGAAATACACCAGAAACTTATCGAAGAAACAGAAAAGAAGTCTGAAGGGTGCGTGATGCAATGAAGGTTTTTTGTACAATTTAATAGTGTAGAAATAATGAACGTTTTAATTCTTGCGATATTAATTTTTCATTCGTACATGCAACGGGAAAAAATATTTTCACGAGGTGGAAGATTATATGTTTGACGTTATATAAGTCAATGTTATAAACAAATACATACCTGACTTGCATGTATAATCTTCAAAACGTTTTACAGCGTTCTTCTTTTGAGTTCCTTACTCATTTGGAATTTTCTTAATTATGGAATTTTCTTAATTACCTTCGCAAATTTGAAAAACTCGTGCAAATCCCTTATGGGAATTTGCAATGTTCTTATCGGCTGTTGCAATATTCCAATGCAGAGAAACTTCCTTTTAAATTTTCCTAACTTGCTGTTTTAATTTCTTGACTTCCTGTTTTGTTCTGAGCGCTGTCATTGGGGTGGATCATTTTTGTTAGCCGATTATATACAGCGCACAAAACAGAACAGAAAGTTAGGAACTTGTAACAGGAAGTTAAGAACTGGGGGAAAATTTAATTGACTTTTAGCAATATTGCAAATTCCCTCAATAGATTTGCAAGGGAATTTTTCAAATTTGGAAAGGTAATGGGGAAGGTTGCAATCAAGTTAAGAAATCGAAAGAGGAACGCTTGACGTAGTTTACCTGTAATGAAGAATTGACATAATAATCGTATTGGTTTAACTCGGCATTATTGCAACCAAAATATTTACACCCTCCAGGCCGCCACAATCACGATAAGATTAGGATTTTGACGGATGGAATTTAATGAATACTAGACCCTATAGTATAAAATCCACGTCGGGTTTTCCATCACGTAATCATCATCAGCCAATTGAATAACGACAATTTAATAAGTAAGGTGTTACATAATTTTAATTGTGATGGCTACCTTATATCACCACTAATAATTCCAATATACCATGAAAATATCAGTTGCTAAGTGAAATATTTTGGAAAATTGATTGAAAATTGAGCTTATGCCATAACACTGTTTTCCACGTTTATAGAGAGGAGCCGACGAGTGTACCAATGAGAATGCTGGCACCTGATTTGCTGATGGGAAGAGTAATTGGTGAGTGTCAACGTTGTGTTCTTGTGGAGTATATACTGTACATATTCAAATACAGTACCGTACCATAACTATATGTTCGAATTGTTCAAGCATATATGGAGTATTAACGTATTTCAATTTAGGGAAAGGAGGTAGAAATTTAAAAGAAATTAAAGTAAAGACAGGAACAAAAATAGATGCCACGAGGTAAGTAATTTTGAGAAGATTTACAAAATACATCACGACAATGCACGTCAATGGTTTTTGATTCGCTAAAATACCATGTTTTATTGTATGTAATATATATACATAGATAGACATTTTTAGTAGGATCCTTGTTAAAAAAATCAATAACGGTTGAGCAATTGCGATTGTTCCTGTAACCCGTAAAAGGGTCAAGGTGGCGCCATATGAGGGAAAAGGTGGCATATTGCACTTGTCATATCTTCGGAACGAGTTCGGTGACCCCAACTTTATTTTCTGTTTTTACCATGAGCATATCATAAACTTCACCCCTGGGAAGTTTCAGCAAATTCCCATTTGCAGAACAATTACTGATGAATCACCTTAAGCCTGCAACCATATACAATACAATATGACTTCTGCGTTCTGAAGTTCCCAGACCTGCCGAAAATCTCTCCTCAGGGCTCATTGTACTTCATTAAGGCAGAAGATGTAGACAATGAAGACATGTGTTCAGGGGGATATAGACACCCGAGAATTAGTTAGACGGCTACGAGGGCTTTTGTTGAATGCTTCGTTAGTATGCTCTATTGCTCTATATAGAGAATACTAATGATCACATAAACTCGCTGTAATTGCTATGAAGCTCGCTATGAGACAGTTTATGGGATATTGACCGCTGAAATACCGCTGAGTGTGTGTTATCATGTTCCAATAATTCTTAATAATTCTTGTCACATTTTTGCATTTCATGATGAAATTCACAAACCTGTTTCTAAACTAAGCATTTGATTGGCTGCTCTTTCTCTAGTAGCCAATCAGAGGCTTTGTTTACAAACTTGGTTGCGTGAATTGGATTACGGTATGAACTTCTGAACTCCACAACGAATTTGGGAAATTGGAAATGAAGTTCGGAACATTTCAATGAAAAGTAGTGGAGATCGATTCCGTTCAGGTAGAGCGAGTTTTAAAACTTAAAATTACATCTATATTTTAGAGATCCTGTCACACCAGTTTTTAACGAAAGAATAATTACTATCGAGGACCCTAGTTTCGAGAATCCCGTTGAAAAATGTAGCAACGCTGAGGAAGAAATCAGTCGAATTCTACGGAAGAGTTATCAAGATGATTTGAATAACATGGCCAATATGAATGGCCGCATGGCTCAGGTAAGAAAACATAAGTTGAATAATCAGGGACGCCGGAAAGTCGATAATTGGGGGGGGGCAGATATTCATATATTCATGTTCTGCATCATTTATTTCCTTTGAAAGCGACTGTTTTTACAGTCTGTGAACACGAATATATGAATATCTGCCCCCAATTATCGACTTTCCGGCGTCCTTGTGAATAATGACTTCTCGCTTGCCAACCTATCTGTGCTTCATTTAACACGTAGAGTAAACCACCTATACAGTGTAAAGCACTATACTACAGTACCTTAATTGGCTACTATCGAAGTTTCTGTGATCTCAGTAGGAATTTTGTCTTGTTCCAGAGTAGAAACTGATTATTACTGAGAAAGAGACTGGTTCGAGGAACTGCAGGGGCTCGGACTCCCCGAATATGTACAAAACGAAAGTAACTTTATATTTTTAAATTTTTGTTTATGTTAAATTTCACGTCTGTTTTCCGTATATTTTGCGAATTAAATAAGTTTAAAAACATGGTCCTTCGTGTCGGATTAAGTGTTAATACACATGCTGAGAACAGCAATGGGTCTAACGAGAGTGGGTCAAGTTTGGGGTCCACATGTAAAGTTCAAGTTAGACTGCCAAAGATTGAATTACCAACATTTGATGGGGATATATTATGTTGGCAGTCATACTATCAGTCTGTTAAAGTGTCCATTGTGGATAATAGTGCTTTAGCTGATGTGCAAAAACTAGAGTACATTATGCGATCACTGAAGGGTGTAGCTGCTGAGTCGGTTAAGGGATTTTCAATAGTGGCTGAGAATTATGAATCTGTTTTGTCAACTCTGAAGGAAAGATTTGGTCATTCAAGGTTGATCTTGGATGCCCATATGAGGGGTTTGATCCATTTACCCAGATTGAGTGCTGAAGATGCAACATCTATGAGGGTGTTTTATGATAAAGTAGTCGGGCATGTTCGCTCGGTTGAGTCAATGGGAGAGAAGTATAGCTCTGAAACCTTGGCACCAGTATTGGTTCCTTTGATTGTTGATAAGCTACCAAAAAAAACTTGTGGAAAAGTGGGAGCTTGAAATTGGAGATAAGAAAGAGGACTGTTTGCCTATAAAAACACTCTTTACTTTCTTAGAGCAAGTCATAAGGGCAAAGGAATCTAGTACACAAGCCCCTAATGTAGAATCCAAACCTCCAAAGAATATTTCTTTGAAGGAAGGATTTCACAAAAATCCATCATTCAGAAGGTCTTCAACATCAGCGTTGTGTTCGTCTACTCAAACTCAAGAAAAAGGATCACAATGTGTGGTCTTGCATTAATTTCCTTTCATTGACAGTGAAAGAGAGATTCCGGAAAGTTAGTGCTAAAGGTCTGTGTTTCCTGTGTTTGGAAGGTGGTCATAGGTCGAACAGCTGTAGTCGAAAGACATTGTGTAAGCATTGTAGAGGTCGTCACCATCACCTTCTCCACACAGACCAGCTGCCCCCAAATAGAACACATCCAGACAAGACTGAAGCCACAGAAGGTCAGTCTGCAAGTCAAGAGGATGCATCAAAGAATGTTTCAAAGAATGTAACAGCCAATTCAGTTGGAACTGATGACATTGGAAAGGTGATTCTACAAACAGTCCCAGCTGTTTTGTGTGGTTCTAATGGGAACTCAAAGGTTGTTCGCTGTTTTCTTGATTCAGGTTCACAAACCTCCTTTATAAAGCAAAGTGTTATAGAAGAGTTAGGTCTCGATGGACCTAGTGTTAAAATTTCTGTGTCTGGCTTTGGTGGAAAGCAAGATAAAGCATGTCTTCGAAAGAGAATATCCTGCACACTGGCACCTGTGGACAGGCCCTAGGTGTTCACGAGAGTTTGAAGCACTCACCACTGCAGAGATATGTCATCCAGCTGATGCGGTCGAGGTTAATCCAGCAAATTGGGTGCACTTGAAAGATGTAAACTTTCCAGAAGAATTTCCCAGAGAGCAAAAGCCAATTGATGTTCTCATTGGTTTAGATTTTTACTATTCATTTGTCACAAGGGACATTGTGAAAGCCGATCTATCTGAACCGGTTGCTGTTCGTACCACTTTGGGTTGGGTCTTGTGTGGGCCAACAGGTACTGCTAGCAGTGAGTCTACTGTCTCAATGAACGTCCAAGTTAATACAAATGATCAACTGAATGAAACGTTACAATCATTTTGGAATTTAGAGTCTATCGGAATTAAGTCTGATGATATGCCATTGTTAAATAAAACTGAAGAAACTGTTTTGAACAATTTTAAGGAATCGTTGACCTTTAAGGACGGACGTTATGAAGTTTCCATACCTTGGAAAGAAAACCAAGTGACATTGAAGAGCAATTGTATTCAAGCAGAAAGAAAGCTGCATAGTTTGGAGAAAAGGCTTCTTGAAGACCCATTGAAAGCGAAGATTTACCAAGACACCATTAACAAATATGTGGAGGATGGTATTGCAGAAGAAGTACCAGCCAATGAAATCAAGCCAGTTGATAATCGACCAGTATTTTATCTCCCACATCATGCTGTTATTCGGGAGGACAGACAGAAAACTAAAACTAGAGTTGTATTTGATGCGTCTGCCAAAGATAGTGAAGGAACATCACTGAACAGTTGTATCGAAGCTGGTCCAGCTTTACAACCAGATCTATGTGGTATTCTTTTGCGTTTCCGAAAGAAGAAGATCGCTGTTACAAGTGATATTGAGAAAATGTTTTTGCAGATCAGTTTAAGAGAACAAGATCGAGATTCTCATCGGTATTTGTGGCGAGACCTTGATTTTGAAGCATCTCCCAAAGTTTACAGAATGACTAGAGTGACTTTTGGGGTTATTGCCAGTCCATTTTTGGCAATATGTACTACCGAAGAGCATGTACAGAGAAATAAAGAACTGTATCCTGAAGTGTGTGATGAAATTCTTAAGAATACATATGTTGATGATTTTGCCTTTTGTCGAGACGAAGTTAATGAAGCGAGAGAGCTGCAACAAAGTGCGAAGGAGTTGATGGCGCAGGCGGCATTTAACTTAACCAAGTGGTCAAGTAATTCTCGAGAGCTTTTAGAAGTTATACCTGAAGAAGATAGAGCACCTAACAGTCTCATCAACCTGAACCAAAGTTTTCCAGAGAATTGTTCAATTACGAAAGCTCTTGGTCTGAAATGGGACACAAACAAAGATACTTTGACATATATAATTGAAATTGGTCAACCACAGATTGAGACATACACAAAGAGACAGGTGGCTTCGTGCGCTGCTAAAGTTTTTGATCCAATTGGATTAATCACACCATTCACTGTGAGATCAAAGATGTTGTTACAAAGTCTGTGGACCCAAGGCATTGGATGGGATGACGAAATACCTACTGAAACCTGCAGAAAATGGACACAATGGCTGAAGGAGATCAACGATCTTGAAAACCTTGCCATTCCACGGTGTTATGTAGAGTTGCCCATGAATCGCTATTCTCGATTGGAACTTCATGCATTTGGTGATGCATCGGAGCTTGCATATGCATCTGCAGTCTATCTACGAGCTTTGTCTGTTGAGGGACATGTTTCAACCAGTCTAGTTATGTCTAAAACCCGAATAGCACCCGTTAAAATAGTTACCCTGCCGAGATTGGAACTGATGGCTGCAGTTATTACTGCTCGACTGTGCACTTATGTTCGCAATGCGTTGGACTGCCAAATTGATCGTATTGTCTGTTGGACTGATAACTCGTCCACTCTTCACTGGATACGTGGTTCACCTTCACAATGGAAACCATTTGTTGCCAATCGCGTTATGGAAATTCAATCGCTGTTAGATCCATCGGTCTGGAGATACTGCCCTGGACCACAGAACCCGGCTGATGTACCCACTAGAGGAATGTCTTCGAATGAATTGAAAGAAAGTCGGTTATGGTGGGAAGGACCTGCCTGGTTGAGAAGTTCTGAAGAAGAATGGCCAAAGGATCTACGATCGGCATCTTTAAATGAATATGTTGAGATTGAGAGAAAGCATCACGCCAGTATCAATAGTTATGTCATACAACCACAAGAGATATTTATTGACTTTACCAGATTCAGCAAGTACAATAAGTTATTGAGAACCATAGCATGGATAAAGAGATTTATCTACAATGCTCAAGTTAAGCAGGACGAAAGAAGACAAAATGTCTTAACTGGATTAGAAATCCAAGAGTCAGAACGTTGGTTGGTCAATCGAATCCAAATAGAACGGTTTTCAGAGGAAATTTCGTTGATTCGACAAAGTAAAGTATTGAACGATAGTAAATTAAGAAACTTGAATCCTTTCTTGTGTCAGTCTACCGGTTTGCTTCGTGTTGGCGGCCGAATCCACAAAGCTGAGTTGCCCGAGGAGGAGAAACATCCCATTATTTTACCTAGTGATGATCCTGCTGTAGAATTATTTGTTCAAGCTATTCACCGTCGTGAAATGCATGCTGGCATTGAGCATACATTGTCAGTGGTCCGTCAAAGATTTTGGTTGATAAAAGGAAGAGCTACGATCCGCAAAATCGTAAAGAGATGTATAGTGTGTCGTCAGTTTTACACCAAGCCTGTCTCTCAACAAATGGCAACTCTTCCAGCTGACCGAATTGTACCTGCACCTCCATTCACAAACGTTGGTTTGGACTTTGCTGGACTTTTGTATCTTAAGAACCGTGGTGAAAAGGCATATATTTGCCTTTTTACTTGTGCTGTCACTCGTGCAGTACACTTAGAATTGGTAAGCAACATGACAACTGAACGGGTTTTGCTGGCGTTACGACGTATGGTTGCAAGAAGAGGCATGTGTAGTATTATTTGGTCAGATAATGCAAAAACGTTCAAATGTGCTAAAAAAGAGTTACAGAGTTGTTGGCGAATCCTGGAATCCGAAGAAACCCGTACAGCTTTGTCTGAGAAGAAGATTCAATGGAAATTCATAGTACCCAGAGCCCCTTGGTGGGGTGGATTTTATGAACGTCTCGTGAAAAGTGTTAAGTTGCCGCTGAAGAAAATCTTTGGAAATGCAATGTTAGACGCCAAGCAAATGACCACCATTCTGACGGAGATCGAGGCTCAAATTAACAGTCGTCCTCTTACTTACATTGGAGCTGAACCAACTGATTTAAAGGCCCTTACGCCAGCCCAGATTCTCATTGGAAGAAATTTACAGGCGTTTAATAATAATAATAATAGCTTTAATTTGAGCAAATCGTAGTCAAAGACTAAATTAAATTTACCCATTACAATGTTGCGTTAGAAAGGTAAAAGGGGAAACAACTACAAACATCAAAACTAAGAATACTGTATAGTATATACTGAATTATTTACACTAAATTCTAAAAAGTCATCATTTTAAAAATATGTAGGGCTGTACATTCCCTATGTTCTTCCTAATCGTATTGTTCCATTTCACAGCAGATTTGACAATAAAATTGTTTCGAGATCTATTAGTTTTATATGTTGGCAACTGGAATTGTATTCCAGAGGCCTGGGACCTGGTATTATAATGAGTTTGGTAAGTAGGTGGTAAAAGGTCATGTAGTTTATGGTTTTCCTTCATGATGTTGGAGAAAAAGATGTCACATAGGTCTTCCAATCTCACACATAGCCGAGGGATGCCAGCGAGATCTAAGGCTTCTTGGTAACTAGTATCAGGGAAAATTATTCGCATGATCCTGCGTTGGATGGATTCAATTTGTTCTCTAAGGTATTCAGTAGTACTGTAAAACCATGCAGGGCAAGCATACTCCAATACTGTTCTTACGCACGTTGAGTAGAAAATGACCAAGTCCGTATCTGCAACGCCCGGCCCTTTTCAGAAGTCTCACAGAGTAAATACGCTTCGCAGCTTTCTTTGTTATCATATTGACATGCTCATTCCACTTAAGATTTGATGACAGATTAACCCCAAGTAATTTATAGGTAGATACCCTTTCAATTGGGACGTTGATAGTAATATTATCAATCACTGGAGGTACTCTTTTGAAACAGACGAACATTTCTTTGCATTTTACTGGGTTAAGCATCATTTTCTTTTCGTGTACAAATTCACAAATATCACTCGAGCTTTGTTGGAGATTACTAGAGCACAAATTATTCACAATATGAAGGGTCTCACTAATAGTCAGGTCGTCCATATACTTCCATCTCCACGATTCTCTGTAAGCCAGAGCGTTTACCATTAATAGAAAAAGAGTAGGTCCTAAAACACTACCCTGCGGAATTCCAGCTGGTACCGGTTTCCATTCAGATGAAAAACCGTTGACACACACTCTTTGGTGCCTTCCTGTCAAGAAACTACGAATACTCTGAATTAGAACAGGATGGACATCCAGTTCTCTCAGGATATCCAATAAGATGTTATGATCCACTCTATCAAAGCCTTTACTCAAGTCATAAAAACAGACGTCTAATTGCATCGTTTGGGTTGTCGGTATTGGAATATAGAAAGTTCATGAGATCCACCAATGCACAGGTTGTGGACGAACCTTTAACAGATCCGAAATGGCGATCATCCAATTTGGGGCCAACATGATCAAGTAGTAGTGAGTTAAGATGACTCTCGTAGACTTTCGCTACTGGTGAGGTAAGTGATATGGGTCTTAAATCATTCTCTATATCAACAACTTTGGTTTTCTTGGGGGCTGGGCAGACATCAGCACTCTTCCATTCAGATGGAAAAAGACCCTCCATTAAACAAGAATTAAAGATATTAGTTAAAGGTGGGGCTAAAATTGTGCTCAAGTTCTTTAACACAATGGTAGGGATAGGTTCAGGACCACAGGACTTCTTGGCATTAAGGTTGAACAGTTTTTGGGACACTTGACAAGTTGATAGCAAGAAATTATCAGGGACTATAAGATCTGGAGGGGTAGGTACTGGTTCCAGGGGCTGATATTCGTCAACAATCCGCAGAAACACACTATTAATTAGACAACACCCTTAAACACCCTTAAACACCCTTCCACCATTTTCTGGGGTTGCAGGACCTTGTGTTATCTAGATTATACCTATAATGATTGCCCATGGCGAGCTTAATCTCTTTAGACACTTTGTTTCGGAAAAAGTTACGAAGTGGGACATTGCCTTTCTTCCAAGCACGTTGACGTTTAACTATGAGGTTCTTGATGTAACTGGTCATCCATGGTTTGTCGTTGGTGTTTAAACGGCAAGGTTTGGTGGGCATAAACTTGTCAAGAGCAGTGATAACTTTATTATAAAACACTGACATCTTATTTACAAACACTGACATCTTATTATAAAACACTGACATCTTATTTACAAACACTGACATCTTATTTACAAGCAAAGATACGAAAGTTACGGAGCACACTTCCAACGCCTTAAAGAAACGATTACAATATCATCAACGTTTGGTAAATGGATTTTGGAAGCGATGGAATGCGGAATATCTTAAGTCGTTAACCACTTTGAAGAAATGGATCGATATTGGTCGAAAAATGCATGTTGGTGATATAGTACTCGTAAGTGAGGATAATGTTCCAAGAGGACAATGTCCGAAAGCCCGTGTTGAGGCAACGCATGAAGGAAGAGATGGTCTGATCCGATCTGTAACGTTACGTTTGCCCTCAGGCCGCCATACCCGTCGTCCTGTACAAAGACTACACGTGTTAGAAACTTGTGATGCTGACATAGCAGCAGGACTAAAGTAAACATTGAACAATAATTAGCTAGTTTGTTGACATTTGTCAGTTAATGAAAGTTGATGCACTTCCTGCATCGGGCGGGAGGATGTTCCAGAGTAGAAACTGATTATTACTGAGAAAGATTCTGGTTCGAGGAACTGCAGGGGCTCGGACTCCCCGAATATGTACAAAACCATCCTCGGTCCCAGGGCCTCAATCAGCCGTGAGGCCCTGGGACCGAGGATGGTACAAAACGAAACAATCTCGTTCCCCGAGCCTGCGATCCTCGGGAAGGAATCGAAGGCTCTGGGATAATCCGTTACCGGAAGCCAAGAATCCTGGCTAAGATTGAACTACGCATTCAATTTCAATGGCCAATCAGATTCCTCCCTGAAACGGATTATCCCAGAGCCTCGCGTTCCTTCCCGAAGATCGCAGGCTCGGGGAACGAGATTGAAAACGAAAGTAACTTTATATTTTTGTAAATTTTTGTTTATGTTAAATTTCACGTCTGTTTTCCGTATATTTTGCGAATTAAATAAGTTTAAAAACAGGAATATTAAGTTAGCCCAAATGGGGTTATTTCTGCATTAACCAGGAAAATTATAACCAGGCCCAGGGTGTTTTTAGATAGTGGAAATGCGGCGGCTTTAAGGCAATTTTCGTCATGCGTGACTTTTATTCCAAATGTGGAACACTTGGCAGGTTTTAAAGGTTGCATCATGAAATATGTAAAATTTATTATTATTTCTTACAGTGACAAAGTATTCCTTCAAAATTCTACCAAGTCTACAGTCAAGTGTTGTTGATGAGGGCATAAGTTTTGAATTTCGTTGTGAGTATGGGAAGTGATCGACACAAATGAAATGGTTAAGAAAGCGCAAAATAAATGGTGATGAAGTTGTCGATTATGTTCCAAGAAATCTTCTAACTGTTCGAACTGATTCAAGTAAAAGTGTTGAAGTGTATTCCATTAAGAAAGTTACTCCTGAAGATTCTGGTACTTATAGATGTGAAATTACTGAAAAGAGTGGTAAACGAGCAACACGAGCACGAGTTTTGCAGGTCAAACGTAAGTACTAAATGCCAACTTATCCCCGATGGGGGCAGTTCCCAGACAGGGGCTTTGTGACAGGGACGGTTATACTTTCCCGACAAGGGCTTTGTGACAGGGGTAGTTAGTTTCCCGACAGGGGCTTTGTGACAGGGGCAGTTAGTTTCCCGACAGGGGCTTTGCTTCGTCCTGTCCCCCCTCCCCATGCAACAAAACGATAAATGATTAATTTTCTTATATCATTGCCCATTGGGAATAAAAATGGCCAAATACGATAGGTTTAAAAATTACCAATCAAAATCACATTTTTCCACTTCTGTAGTACTTAAAGCACGAAGTTGGATTATTTTTTATATACATTGCACCCTGAATGTTGTATAGGAGTGCAGAAAGTAATACAATTTTCGCTTTCTTTGGATTTTGGGAAAATGCTGTTTTAATTTATCTTTTACAGGGGAAAAACCACCTGTTTTTGGAGATATGAAAGCTATTTTCGTTGTTAACAAAGGTGACGACGTGCAAATTGTACTACATGTGACCGGTTCACCGTCACCAAATATCAGTTGTTATCATAAGGACCGTCTAATAATATTCTGTTCTGGAAAGACAATTGATAGCGTTGATTTATCACAGAATATCACTACCGCATGCTCAAAGGATAATTATGATTTGACTGGATATCACGAGTTAATGATAAGATTCGCTACTTTTGCCGGAAACGATGGCATGTACAGATGTGAAGCAAGCAATTCTGTTGGAAATGATACGATCAATTTCCGTGTTAATGTTACAGGTACGATTTATCCATACTTATATATAAACCCGCTTTGAGTCAGGGAGGTAGTGGGAATTTTACTTACTTTTTCGAGGGGCAAATTCTTTTGGTAATAATATCGTCCTTCAAAGTGCCCTGATTGCGTTTTCAAATGTTGTTTTCGCTCATTTTTCTTGTGTGCATCAATAACGGTTTGCTTTCTTCGTCGCTCAGTATATGTTTACAATTTTATAAAATGGCGGCGAAAAAGAGGTGAGCCCGCAATAATTTGACCACCGCAGCGATAATTTTGAGGATACGTCATGTAAAATAACATTTTAATAGAATAAAATAAAAATACGCGCCTTTTTTATACTATAAATATATATAAATGAATTATTCTCTTTGGATATAAAATGTTATTTTCTTTTGTCTCTTATCTTTGTTTATCTTTTTCTAACCCTAACACTAACACCAACCAAGAAATGTTCTTTTATATCTCCGTAACAAATGGGTGAACATACTTATCAACACTTACCTTTCAGGCGCTATAGTTCATAGATTGTTACTGTATTTTTGCAAAGTAAATCAACAGTCAATTAAAATGCCCGCAAAAAACGGATAAATTAATTTAACATGGATCTGCTTCGCAGATCTTCGATGGGTAGTTCGGACCATAGATCACAAAATCGCACCTCAGCATCACTGGAGAAATGTTCATCTTGAAACATCAGCGCAAGAAAAAACCAGGCAACATCATCATTTATCGGGGCTTCGGTGGCGCAGTGGTTAGAAGCGCTCGCCTTTCACCTGACTAACCTCTGATGCCTGCGGGTTCGATTCTCATTAACGGCGATCTCATTGAGAATGCTTTGATGCGACTTGAACCCAGCGCACGCCGCTCATTAGGATGAAAGGAGACCTGAACAGAGGGCTAACTTCAAGGTCTACCTATATGTATACCTTAGATAAAATAATTGTGAAATCGTGAAATTGTGTGAAATCAGTGCACGAGAAAAACAGGAGTAATGTTCATTGAAACATCAGCGCACGAGGAAAAGTGGAGAAATGTTCATCAGGAAAAAAGGAAAATGTTCAGTTGAC
>CACRXK020001863.1:0-48801 GCA_902702795.2 Paramuricea clavata | reverse complement strand
AGAGGTCCAGTAACGATCATCTCTTATTGATCCAGTGTTACTACATGAGGAAACCTAAACTAAACTAACTTTATTTATACTGGATAGCTCTATCAGTTATAAACTGTTCTTCCTAGAGGTCCAGTAAGGCTATTACGCAAATGGTCAATTGAATTAAAAAAATACTTTCATCTGTTTGGACCTCTTTCTCATGGTAGGTTTTAGATGTTCCTGCATGGTCGGCCTCCTCAAAATCACCAAATAGCTTTTGACTTGGGCTGCTCACAGTGATTGTTGATTACTTTTATTGTCTAATTTCACAATAAATTGACAATATCTATATTTTCCTTTGGTGAATTTTCCTGAAATTTTTTTTGAAGATTTATGGTCCATAAAGGAAAAATATATCAAAATTTGAAGGGAGTTTACAAATAAGTTTTGGAGATATTGGTGAATGACGGTTACAGAAAAATTATTTGTAGAATTTCTTAAAATTTGGATATGTTGTACCTTACAGCAAATATCATTGGCAATAATTCTAACTGTCAATAATAGCAATATTTTGGAAATATTTCTTCAGAAATCTTGTTTGGACTAATGAAAGTTTTCTTCTCTGAAGTTTTGAAACAAATAGATGTGCAGAAATGTATAAACTAAAACAGCAGGTTAAAATTTAACCCAGATAAATGCCAGATTCTACAGACATGTTTCATGGAATGAGG
The DNA here is from genome assembly GCA_902702795.2 of Paramuricea clavata. Classification (NCBI taxonomy): domain Eukaryota; kingdom Metazoa; phylum Cnidaria; class Anthozoa; order Malacalcyonacea; family Plexauridae; genus Paramuricea; species Paramuricea clavata. The sequence goes on along the minus strand of CACRXK020001863.1, from coordinate 48,100 downwards.
AATTTGGCATTTTAGAGGCAAGTTCGTGGCCAACCAAGGAAAAATATTTGTTAAAAATGTTTGGGAATTCTGAAGCATTGGGCGGTAGAGAGTATTTGATAAAGCATCCCAACTATCCGCTTCCCCAACAGCATAAGCCTTCATGAACATTTGTAAGTGCCTGGTCTTTTGTTGGTAGACAAGCCTCTAACTGAGACTTAGTGGCGAGAACGACTCTGATGTCTGGACCGACTTGAAGTGAATGAACAAAACTGCCTTGAGACTGTTTGCATTTCTCTATTAGCTCTGCCAACTCATTTTTGCTATGCTGCTTCGAAGCTTGCCTCGTCTCTTGTCTTCGGTATTTTCTTAGCGTTCTTGTGCGGTTCCACTGTAATATCTGTGGGATCTCCAGAAAATTGATACTGTAATATAACGACGGGAGATTTGTCGCCAGATGATCCTCTAATTCAGTCAGCCGTCGCTTGAAATCAGAGTTACTAGAATGCACCCAATATGTTCTGGAAAGCTTATACTGCCCCCGTTCAAGAGTGTCTGTGCAGGCCATAGGCATCGCTGTACATACCATCTCATGGTTGGGATTCAACATCAATTCACATGCAATTTTAGTTGATATGAACGGGGCAGATGATTTAAAAACTGGGCAGTGCTTGTTAGAATTATAAAACTGCAGATCATCTTCGTCACTGTCAAATAAATGAAAATAAATCTGATATGACAAAGAAAAAAGTAATCACTTTACATGCGTAACATTTTTACTTATTTTACTCAGACAATATCTTCGGGAGATAAAACAGTCTCGGATTTGCTAATGTGTTGAGAAAGGATGTTTGTGAATATTGTGGAACATTTTTTTGATTCGCATACAATTAGTCTTTGTTCATTTGTGCCTTATTATATATTTCCGCGTTAAGAGGTTTATGCAATGCGTGAACATTTCTAACCCAAGCATCAAGCAAGTAATTTGTAAGAAATGTCTTTTCCAAACTTTATTTCATAACACTTATTTTGTGGGATTAGAATACTTTTCCTGTTTTTTATTAAAATTAAACAGTAATAGTATTATACTGTAGCATCTAAAAATTATAGGTGTTACCTTGTAGTCTCGTCTCCACTTTCAAACAACCTTTTCGAACATGTAGGCTTGAATCTGCAAAAGTAGCCTAGACTAAGTAATACGCCAATACTGTGTTTTAAATTTGTTTTTGTGTGCAAAGACAAATATTAATGCACATTTAATTGCGATAAAAAATAAATAACCAGAGGGGAATCATCACGGACAGATGTCCAGACTGCATAACTCCTCCACAAAAAGTCCAGTTGTGGCTGTTGTGCATATCAATACCATACATACATTATACACTTTATTACATAGTCAGTTTTCTCTGCATAGATTAAACCAATTTTTATCTTAATAAAAGTTACCTTTAAGATACTTGAATAAATACTGCAATTCGGCAATTTTTTTCAAAGTTTTTAACAAAGTTTTTTAGATTTTATACACATACCTGTTGCTCCCTGTTTTAATTTTCTTCCGACTCGGAGAAAATTGCGCGAAGTCGCTAGTTATCTGGTCCACAGCCTAAAATTTTATCAAATTTATATTAATAACATATTTTTTTTCATTAATAACATTTTAGGGCACTAAAAAGGTCGAACGCAATGCCAATTAAACATAATTGTACAGGTGTGCAATTAAAGATAAATTAAGTTCTAATTGTAGTTCCGAACCCGCGGTTTGTCAGCAGTAGATTAAAAAACAATCAATTCCGTTTTCACAACGTTTTGTCGACATTTACATGTAACAATGAATTTTGATGTTTTTGACATTGAACTTAAAAGTAAGTATACTAAAATGACATAATTTAACAGGAAGTTACGCTTGTTCTTGAAGTATTTTAAAATGAAAAATTGCACTTGTGATGTTGTTTGCCGAAATACATTTTTCATTAATACTTCTCGAACCGTGTAAATTCCTATACTAATCATAGTAATATTATTTCAGTCTGGCGATTCCAATTTCAGTCTGGCGATTCCACATGTCATCAGTGGCGTCAAGTAACGAAAGTAAATGTACGTCGTTACTGTACTTGAGTACTATTTTTGAGAGTCAGCATTTAACAAAGTAAACGTTTTCTGGAGTACTTTTACTTGGAACGAAGTCGTTTTAAGAAGTAACGTTTTACCTCGTTATTTTCATTTTGTGGCGAAGTATTTCGTTACTTTCTAACTTTTGTTTAATTTTACGTGATTTATTCCTGATTTATTTTAATTTTGGGATAGGTAATAGGACCTCTACATGCGACTGGAATCTCTCGTTTGTGGCTTACCTATAAGCATTAATTGTTTTAATGGATTTCTTATATCGGGTCTGGAACGCAGACCATGCCGTGAAATATTGTATATAGGTGCATGCACGCATATAATGCGTGTGCTGTTTTTGTGTCTTTGCCTCCAGTACTTTTTACTCTTACTCACTTTAATTACTTCTACTTTTACTCGAGTACAAATTCAAAGTAATTTAGGTACCACTGCATGTCATGCACTGTGATTGTAACAGTGTCAATTTTTTCAGCAATCGTTTTAGAGATTTTGAAGCCAGTGCTTTTTAGTTTTTCTGAGTTATGAGGTAAACAAATTTTAAACATTGTAAATTTCATGTTTTCATTTTGTTCGTTTCCAAGGCAACATAGCAATTGATTTGTGCTAGCCCATATCAAGGATAAGGATGAATCCATAGCATCTTCGCAAATCGAATTTGTGACTTGTTTTAAATAATCAATGATTATCCTAAGTAGACCACAAAAGTGTTTGGCATAGCTAAAATTGCTAAATTATTATTAATTAACCAGTACTCAGAAAGAGAATTGAAAGGCTGATATTTGTCCCTGAGCATGCATGCCTGCCAACCCTGGTCAATTTACCTCATGACAAATCATTTCTCACTTCTTCTTCCAGAGTTAAGTCAATCTAATAAATTAGTCAAAAAATAACTTGGAACTAAAACTACTTGGTACCAATAATAATTTAATGGAAGCCATTTTGAAGCCTAACCCTAACCTTAATCCTAACTCAAAATTCTAAACTAAGACTAACCTAAAGCTTATAATTAATGTTGGTCTTCCACCCTTCTCACCATGTCCCTCTTACCCCCCACCAATTTCCCACCTGGCACCTGGGTGAGACTTTTTTTATTTATTGGTTTACGATTTGACTTTAAAAATAAGAGATCGGTAGGTCGGAAAATTTAAAAAAAAAACGAACTGTGTCTAAATGAGAACCGAAATTAATAATCTTTTATAAAATTTTTTAACATCAATTTAAAAAAAACGCAAGAAAACGTGGCTAATCTACATGCATACTGATTGTCACAACGATAACATGAGCCAGCAGTACCTAGAGTCAATGTTCACTTGAAGTGTACTTCATGTCAGAACCCCAAATTAAACTAAAATTGTAAAAGTTTTGACATCCAAATTTTTTTTTATTTTTCACTTTCTGAATATTTATGGTCGGCGGATTTTTATCCTCAGTCTGCATTTTGTACCCAGTCCGGTCTGCAGTCCGCAGCGCGAGTGGCTTTAGACATAATAAAACACGACCTGCGAGTTTATTAAACAGCTTCAAACACGACTACAAATTCAATAGATATACTGCCTATTAGTATTCTTTATATAAAGAATACTAATGAGGACAGACTACAATAGATACTGCCTTATTAGTATTCTTTATATAAAGAATACTAATTAGGAGTGTTTTATCAGGTTTAAAGCCACTGCACGTGACATATTATGGTTGACATGATTTGCCAATAAGCTTATGAATTATTAAGAGTGTTTGAAAACAAGAGCTCATTTCTATACAGTACTGTACATATATTATATTGTCGGCAGGGGGGGTTACTATTTTTTAGAATTCATGTGAAGGGGGTCATTGAATTTTTTTGTGATGCAGGGGGTGGGCAGGCCATTTTTAGTTGTTAATTTAATGTTGCCAGCCCACCCCCGGTCATAAATAATGAATGGTCCCTTAGGCAGATCTCCATCAGTGCAATTATAAGTTATTATAAGACCCAGGCCTGTCTGGAATCTAAAAAATCGCATGCCAGATAGTACTTTACAAAACTACATTATAGGAATATGTTTTGTTTTTTTCTCTGAAAGTAACATTGAGTTCTTTCGGTCTACCGAAAAACTGCCTCACGCACCAGAGATTAATGTTCAAGAGTCTTATGAGCCAATGAGTTGTGAGTTATGAATAAATGAGTTGTGAGTCTAAAAAATCGGGTTTTATTGTATTTAACGTCTGCAATCATGGCTTCAATTTTTGAATTGTAGAAAACGCATTCCAAACAAATTTGAGAAATTCCAAAATGCCTATATTGTGCGGAATTTACGTAAATTTTTGGCAAAATATCAAAATAATTTTGTTGATAGGTTATATTAACATTTATGCTAATCATGCATGTAAACAGTATAAATACAGTAGGTTCTTATTATGTATGTTACTTAGGTTCTAGAGAATAATAAAGCAATATTAACATATTTGTGATGTTACTCTGAGTGTGTATCCACACTGGGCGAGCTTGAAAAATATGCCCAGCCACGGTGGGATTCGAACCTACGACCTTTTGAATACTAGCCCAATGCTCTTCCAACTGAGCTACGCGGTCAGGACGGTTCGAGTAAGTGATATTTCGGAACAAATCTAGTTCCTTCGATACCATGTATTGTAATATGATTTTAAGAGGCATAACTGTTGCCTTTAATAATTTGCAAGACGACATAACTGAAACATCGATTGAAATCAACTATACATGCCCTGACTTTGAGCTAAGAACAAAGTTTGCTACTTCGTAATCCTAGTACAATCTGTCGTTGATTTTGTTGTTGGTATTTCGGCATGCCTCTGTTCATTGTCTTTCTAGCTGCGCCGTTGTTAGCCATTCAAAACTGCCTTGCTATCGTGATTTTAATCCAATCTGTATTCATGACATGCAAAGCTTGTTTCATTGCTGTGTTCTGTTTTGTCATATGTTTGCTGCCGTCTGCAATAGGTCCAATTCTTTTCGGCAATGAAAGCGCACAGTTCCCCGCTGCAGAGCTTTTTAACTGGACAGTGACCTTGTATGGTTTAAATTCAAGTTTGAATTCAATGATATTTTTCTGGAACAAAGCATTGTTAAGAAAAGAAGCTGCGCTGTCCTGAATTCAATTTTGTCGCGGCTGTATTAGCGCATTTTGCTGTGTGGGAAAAACGAGTGGCAGTTGAACATTGAAAACAGATGTTTCACAAACGAATATTCACATAGATAATATATCGTATTATTTCAACTGATAGAACGGCTCGTTAACTATATATTGTAATTATAGCAAGATAATTATTGAAACCATTAACCCTTCAAATGTACTGTATATCATTTATGAAGAACGTTTTTATTTAACTATGTATACTGTAGAAGGCAAACCGCATGCTTGGATTTCTGCGTCGGAACTGCATGTAAGAAATAAATTATGAAAAGAAAACTGATGATTTACCGTGTTTAACAAAGTTGATACATATGTATGTTTGTGAAAGAAAACACATCATGACCGTCAAGGAGTTTGTATATCTGATACAAAGTCATACTGATTAAAACAAACTTTAATTTCAATTTTCTCATCAAATATCATCCATTTATTTTAAATTGTTGAAGAATACGAATAGCCCCACCCCCGGGATTAGGAAAGCCCCGAAGGGGGGGGGGATGGGCACTGCTGGAATTGACTGATACATAATGATGGACATTGCCCAAGGAAAAAGCATTACCTTTGGATGAAAAATTAGCAAAAGTTTGTCTTGCTTTGCCGTATACCGGGCAGAGTAAAATGCAGAATGCGTTAATTACGCATTGTATAATTTATGCCAACAACATGAGAGCATTGCCCAAATTTTTAAGACCGGGGATGGGGACTTAAGGTTACAGAACACCTTTGAGTGTTAATTTTGCCTAAATTTTTTTATTGGTTTCCATGAAAGCATTAGACTAGTTCTACTATCTGACCAAGTTTAACGAAAAATGTTGAAAATTCGCAGAGTTATTTAATAAAATACATTTCGCACCATATTTTGCATGCACTGGAGAACAATTTGGTGAAAATTTGATGAAAAGAATAAATCCTAACCTCAAAAAAAACGATCATTTTACACACACAAGTAACATTCTCACCACTAGGTCCATTACAAGGTTAGTTGCTTGCCGTTTTTTCTCCATGTATAATTAGTGTGGAGTTTATGAAGAAGAACATCAACAATAAAATATCTTTAATTGTTCTTATCAATCGCTGTTTAAGGCAATATCCTTTGTAATAATTATAGATTATAGTGAGGAAATGTTATAGTGGACGGCTGTTCCGTTTTCCCAAGAGATTTAATTAAGGGTCACTCTTTATTGTTTCATTATTACTGCAAGAGAAAACATTACATGGTCAATTCTAATAGCTCTATCAGTTCTAAACTGTTCTGCATAAAGGTCCAGTAAGGATCATCTTTTATTGATCTAGTGTTACTACAGGAGAAACCTAAACTAAACTAACTTTATTTATACTGGATAGCTTTATCAGTTCTAAACTGTTTTCCTTAGATCGGGTCTAGTAAGGATATCTCTTATTGATCCAGTGTTACTACAGGAGGAAACCTAAACTAAACTAACTTTATTTATACTGGATAGCTTTATCAGTTCTAAACTGTTTTCCCTAGAGGTTTAGTAAGGATCATCTCTTATTGATCCAGTGTTACTACAGGAGGAAACCTAAACTAAACTAACTTTATTTGTACTGGATAGCTCTATCATGCAGTTCTAAACTGTTTTCTCTAGAGGTCCAGTAAGGATCATCTCGTATTGATCCAGTGTTACTATTGGAGGAAACCTAAACTAAATAATATCTCTATAAATATTTTCAATTTTTTCTTGCTTGTATGAAAACCTCTAATACTGATATTGAAAGAAAAATTAAACTCTTACAAAAACACGTGTGATTTTGGCTCGTGTTTCGGGGTTAGGCTTTATAGTCAATATTATTTGTCTTTCGTTTCCATATCATCAGATCAATATCATATTCATCACATCAATGTTATATGTACACTGATGAACTGCTATTATATATTTAGAAAATTTTATCTCAAAATTGACCAAACTTGTCAAAGTCAGTCATTTCGACCTGTAGTTCAATTATTCCGTATCTGAAATAATCGACTTATTTTGATCAAAAGCAGCGTGCATTAACCGTAGTTCCTTCTACAATTTTATATAGCTAGTGTAGTTTCACCATAAAGTATTAATGATATATTTTTGTTTATGCTATCGTAAGCTATCAATTCTATATGCATTCTACAGTTTATATACATACTACGAAAAAGCACTAAAAACTTTTAAAATCTAAATTATGCTAAGGTATTAAATCGTATATCTATACTAGACTGTTCAGCTATAATTCTCGTTCAAAGAAAATGTCTGGTCTGTAATTGTTTTTCAAATTTTTGCTGAGATCAGCCACAATAATTGATCAGTATAAACAAAAATGAGAAGTAATTACTTTAAAAAATGCGAAATATGCCTAAGAAACAATGTTTCCTGGTTTGTTCACCTTTGGGAAACATGGCTAGGAAACAATGTTTCCTGGTTTGTCCACCTTTGGGGAACATGGCTAGGAAACAATGTTTCCTGGTTTGTCCACCTTTGAGAAACATGGCTAGGAAACAATGTTTCCTGGTTTGTCCACCTTTCGGAAACATGGCTAGGAAACAATGTTTCCTGGATTGGCCACCTTTGGGAATGTGTCTGTCAAATGTTCCCGGGCTTGTTCTACCTCTAAAAGTTCATGAATTTATTACATTCAAAGACTGATATCGCTCCTCGTCCCTATCACGAAATATACTTAATTCTTGGTAACTGTTGTTCTCATTTCCAACAAAGCTCTATCAGTTCTTCTGAACATCATCTCTTTGATCCAGTGTTACTACAGGAGGAAACCTAAACTAAACTAACTTTATTTATACTAGATAGCTCTATCAGTTCTAAACTGTTCTTCCTAGAGGTCCAGTAAGGATCATCTCTTATTGATCCAGTGTTACTTCAGGAGGAAATCTAAACTAAACTCACTTTATTTATACTGGATAGCTCTATCAGTTCTAAACTGTTCTTCCTAGAGATCCAGTAAGAGTCATTTCTTTTTGATCCAGTGTTACTACAGTACATGAGGATGCCTGTCAATTGTAAAGCAGTGTTTACACGTAAATTTCAACCACAAATTTCCTGATCTTTTTGTATAGTCAATGTAAGGAGAAGAATCGACAACAGACCGTACTGTGAAATGATACCTGTGTTCCCATGCAGAAATGATACCTGTGTTCCCATGTTGAGTGGAACTGCGAAAAAGGTAAAGTTCAATTTTGCCCGAGGAAATGTTGTAGGCATGCCAATATTACTTCCTGCATTTTATAGACATCATTCACATGCAAAAAAGATCGGCCCGGAAGCGTACGCTAATCTCTCCGCTTTCGTTTGGTTTCGTTTCGTCTGTTATAGCTGCTATAATTTCTCTAATTTCACGTGGGCTGTGTGAACGCGAAAGACGAAGTCTTGCGCTCAAATTAAGCTGCGATTCGAAGGGTGCAGTATTGAAAGTACTTTGACACATGAGAGAAGCCTCTTACATCCTTCAATCAAATGCGTATATACAATCTCTATTGTTCGAGTCACGGAAGGTAACTTTCCGAAGACATTGCTATTGGTTAGTTGAGCAAAAATACAATACACACGTGACGGTGAAAGATCAGATTTATGATAAACGTTGACTAACCTCACTCACTAACATAGATAACGAGTTATATTTTCTAATAAGAGTTTCACAGCCATCTTCCATTCGATAGGCTTTGATGTATCTAACATGTAAGATGAAGCTTCTTGTTCCGCAATTGGCATATGGTATCTTCATACGCAACGTAAACAGCTTTTAATATGGCGTTTGAATAATTACGCTCAACTTGTTATAATATTGTTCATGAAACAGTCACTTAAACGTTTTACCAAAGGCAAATTTAATATATTTTTCTTCAGGCATGAAACTACAGCTAGGTCATGATGCCGTAATTTTTGTACTGTGCGACCGCCAATACCGTGTATAAATATACTCGAGCGGTTCCTTCAAGTTTAAATGTTCGGGACATACGTCAGTCGGACCGATATTCCAAGTCAGACTTAAGTCGACGTACAAATGAATGACCTAGAACTAAAACTATTGGGAGCGCCATTGGTGATTATTATCGAAGAAAAAATTTATAGCTATTATATAAGTAAGAAAATATATAATTAATCTCACCTGATATAGAGACTTGAAATTTAATATTGATCTGTTCACCAGTTTAGTTGACAGTTGTAGCCGAATGACAATTGCTTAGCGTAGCTGGCCATTTTATAATGATACCAACCACACCTTTCACTCCCTAGCTTTTCGCGCTCTATTTTAAGTATGGCGCCAAGCTAATGATATTAAGAGTGTTAATCTTCGTAACGGCTTAACACCTAGCCTACTTTGCCATGTCTAGTTCTTGCTTATACAAGCACCTTATAGATATAAAGGCGATTTTACTCTGATAAATCACATTACATAAATTCCTTCTTCGCATGTATTTTGTTAATAATACAAGGCAAATGCAAAAATCATGCACTAACTAAAATCTTACTACATTACGCTAGTCTAGACTATGTTACTAATTCTTGCTAAATAATTTAAAATCTCTTCAAAGTTTCAGCTCATGCTAATTTATAAGTAAATAAAGATAGCTAATAATGACTAAAAATGTTGATACAAGCACTAAAAATAAATTTGTTAAAACAACCAATATGGCGTTACATTGGTTATGACACAGGCGGCCCAGAAGTGTATTAGTGTAATAGCGTATAGTACGTAAATACATCATTATAGAATATACTACACAGTAAAACTTGTAATGAATTTTATATTTTAAAATCATATTTACTTGCCTACTTTGATTGTATGTGATCGTATTTCATTTCTGAGCGACTTTACACTCTTTGCCTGCGACTGTCTTCATAGGTGATAGCAATGACGACAGTCGCAGGCACATGTGTAAAGTCGCTCAGAAATAAAAGACGACCACATACAATCAAAGTAGGCAAGTAAATATGATTTTAAAATAAAAAATTCATTACAATTTTACTGTGTAGTATATTCTATAATGGTATATTTACTATACACTAATACACGTCTGGGCCGCCTGTGTTTATGTCAGACTCAAAGGGAATCTGAGACCTCGTCTGAGACAGCCAATCTGTTGGTTATTTTAACCAATTTATTTTTACAGCGTTGTCAACATGACTATATGAAACAATGTCTCAGCAAGGTCAATGGTCTGGCCGTTATTCAAAAGTTGTTTTTTTTAAAGTCAAATGTTTGATGCATTCTGGTAAAAGTTGATGAATCTATTGGATTCAAAATTGATATCTCTCCTCTTTCCGATGACGAGTTGCATTAAATTTGTGATAATTACTTTCATTGTAATAAACACGATCGTCGCTATTTCCTGCCTCGGGCTCATCATATTCCGCGCTAAGACGCTCTGCCTCAGGCTCGTCATATTTCGCGCTCAGACGCTCTGCCTCAGGCTCATCATATTCCGCGCTCTGACGCTGTTCCTCAGGTCTGCCCGATGTATAACGTAATCTCATCTTTTGGCTTTCCAATGCAGGCGCCAGTATCTGTTGCTTTCGCGGACACACGTCGTCATATTCGGAATTCTCACGCTCTTCCCCAGGTGTACCCGATGTATAAGGTAATGGCATCTTGTGGTTTTCACTTGCAGGCGAGAGTGTCTCTGGCTCGCGGGGACACACGTCGTCATATTCGGAATTCTCACAATCATCCTCCTTTTTACATTTCTTACAACAACACATCAAAACATACAACACTAAAATTCCCGTCAGGAACGAACAAGCTCCAATAATTAGTCGAATTTTCCATTCCGTTTCAGAATTCCGTTTTTCTTTCTCCAAACACGACTTGAGAGGTAAACTTGCATTCATAAACAACGAACGCTTGTCGGAACTCGCTCCATTTCTTGCCAAACATTCGTACAGTCCAAGACTGGAAATTTTACTGGTGTCGACAGTGTACATGTTTCCATATTTTACTGCAACGTCTCGATGTGAAATCGTGTAATTAGGTTCTGGGAAGCCTTCTGCCTTACAGAGCAAGGATAGCTCGCAACAATTAGCCCCGACTTCTTGAAAAACATTAAAATATTTTATTTGAACTGTTGAATTTTTGGGCACGACTTTAAGGTTAAACGATGTTTTGTTTACCAAATTCCGACTTTTAACGAAGCATGTATATGTTCCACGTTCATTTCTTGAAATATTTTCCAGTGTTAAAATATCAGTAAAATTTTTCACTCCTGAATTCCCTTGTTTATTCCAAAGCCATGTCACTACAGCGGTGGGGTATTGGGGAGTAGTTTTACACACACAAGTAACATTGTCACCTTCGTATACCGTCATATCATTGCAATCGATTAAGACAAAAGGTTTATCTTGAACAATTACTTCAAACGAATTTAGTCTTCTATAAGTTATATTCTTATCACGGCAAAACAATTCCAAGATATATTTACCACTATCCCCAAGTGTAATTTCCCTGAAATTTAAGTTAGCTGTGGCATTACTATCAGCTGTGCCATTACTATCATCTCGAGTCGAATAGATAGGCTGCGTGCAGTTGGGGTCTTTGCGTCCATTACAGGTTTCAATAGCTAGTTGTCTGCCGTCTTTTCTCCAGGTATAATGTTTGTTGGCAGCAACAACAACGACTTTAAACGATTCTCCTTCCTCCGGGTAATACACTGTAAAATAAGGAACTCTCCAGTCACAAAAACATTGACTTAAGGATGTCATTTTATTTAGTATTAAGATAACGCCAATAAGCTTATTCCACGACCAAATCATCTTCAATTGTTCCTATACTGAAATCGTTGTAACCGACAAATGAAAACCTGTTGAGGCAATATGTTCAGTAAGAACTAAATAAAGAATTGACGTAAACAAAACAAAACTAGTTTCACATTCGACAGCTGTATCCGCGCGAAAGTGTTGTCTCAAGAGGTATAAGGACCGCCCTTTATTGGTTCATTATTACTACAAGAGGAAACTTACACACATGATTAATTCTATGTATGCTGGATAGCTGTATGAGTTCTATATTGTTCTTCCTAGAGGTCCAGTAAGGATCATCTCTTATTGATCCAGTGTTACTACAGGAGGAAACCTAAACTAAACTAACTTTATTTATACTGAATAGCTCTATCAGATCTAAACTGTTCTTCCTAGAGGCCCAGTAAGGATCATCTCTTATTGACCCGGTGGAGGAAACGTAAGCTATATATAAACTAAGAGGACTAATATCTGCAGAAGATACACTGAATATATATAGCACTTTTAAGTTATAGAATTAAATATAGATTTATATAGCTTATTTATAATACAAATTTCTTCTTGTTTCCATCGAATACCAGAAAGATGAAATGAGTCGATTATATACAGAGAATTAAAATTTAAACCTTTAGAAAAGGTGTGGTTTCGGCATGTAGCCAAGCTAATGCATGCTTACAAAATTCTGCTTTCGACATCCGGCTAGAAAATACCAAATGAGCGTTGTATGTTAATTGGCTTGGTGACAAAATAATTACTTTGTTTTGAAGAAAACACCACGGTTATCCCTGCATTGAGCGCCACGGCTTTCTCTAGCTTGATGAGTAAAATCGTCTGGCGTTAGATAGAGTAAAATAATAAACTGACTAAGACGCAAGACAATTTACTGAGTTTATCATTTATGCAAACTTTTAAAGTGTACGCGAGAATCTACGCACTACTTCCACTGGGAACAAAAGGAAATGCAGAACAGGCAGTAACTTAAACCAGGCAAACACTACACTAAATATTTCTACAAACTATATGTTCTGCAACCAGCAATTGAGACAAATTGCAAACGACCTATCGTATTCTCTAATTTTGTGATCTACAGCATCGGGTAATATAACTTACTGTTTATAATGCAGAAGCCTTATTTCAACGGGTCATGGATCGATGATATGCAAATTAGCAAGCAAGTGGAATAATCGATCATATGTCCCGTGACTTTTGCATGACCGTGACCAAAGAGGCTGACAATGAGTCAATCACTACTCCTATCGCTTCCGCGTGGACGGTCCTTCTTTCTCATTCGTACAACAGCACGTCTATTATTAGGTACGCCAAATAGACGTTTACGGCCAACGGGAAACGTCAAATCCTATTTTGAGATTAGCTATTCGAAGCTAGGACAATTTGTGCGCTAAAATCGAAGCATGAATTAGCCAGAACTTAATTTTAAAAGCGATATGAAATTTGCGGTTTGTGGTTTGCCATGAACATCAATCTTAACATCTCTAGTATTATATTATGTTTGTAAGCCAATATACTGTATATATCAAAAGCAGAGCTTTGCAAGCATGCATTAGCTTGGCTACGAGCCACACGCTTGATTCTAAGGGTTTAAATTTTACTTTCATGCGTTCGCCTGCAGTTGTATATATAAACGACTCATTCATCTTTACTGGTATTCATGCAAACAAGGGGGAAATTTGTATTAAAAATAAGGTATAAATCTATCTTCTATATATAACTCTATATATAACTTAAAAGTGTTTCATGTTACTCCATCAATAAGAGAAGATCCTTATGGACCTCTAGGAAGAACAGTTTAGAGCTGATAGAGCTATTCAGTATAAATAAAGTTAGTTTAGTTTAGGTTTCCTCCTGTAGTAACAATGGATCAATAAGAGATAGTCCTTACTGGACCTCTGGGAAGAACAGTTTAGAACTGATAGAGCTATCCAGTATAAATAAAGTTAGTTTAGTTTAGGTTTCCTTCTGTAGTAACACTGGATCAATAAGAGATGATCCTTACTGGACCTCTAGGAAGAACAGTTTAGAACTGGTAGAGCTATCCAGTTAATCATGTAAAGTTTCCTCATGTAGTAATGAGACAATAAATTGTGGCTCTTATATCTCGTCAGAAAATGGAACAGCTGTCCACTATAACATTTTTACTGAAGATATTGCCTTAACAGGTTCTTATTTGTCCGTTGCAGCGATTGATAAGAACAATTAACGATGGTCTGTTTGTGGAATAAGCTTGTGGGTGTTATCCTAATACTAACCAAAATGACATCTTTAATTCAATGCTTTTGTGACGAGAGAGTTCCCTATTTTCCAACGTATTATCCCGAGGTAAGAAACGGTTTTGTTGTTGATGTTCTTCATGATGGCTACAAGAATCATATATGGAGAAAAGGCAGCAAGCAACTAACTCTTGAAATTTGTAATAAATCCAATGAGCTCAACTGCACCAGAGCTCATCATATGTATTCGTCTCCGAAAAGAGCTGACTTGCATTTCAGGGAAATTACACTTGAGGATAGTGGTAAATATATCTTGGAATTGTTTTGCCATGGTGGGAAGAGAAGAGTAAATTCGTTTGAAATAATTGTTCAAGATAAACCTCTTGTCTTAATCGATTGCAATGATATGACGGTGAACGAAGGGGACAATCTGACATGTGTGTGTAAAACTACTCCTTCTTCCCCCGCTCCTACAGGGAGATGGCTTCGAGCTAAACAAGGGAATGAAGGAATGATTTCTGATATTTTAACACTGGAAAACATATCAAAATATGAAAGTGGTACATACACGTGTCTTTCCAACTCAAGTGGCACTAATTATGTAAACAAAACATCGTTCTACCTTACAGTTATCCCCAAAAATTCAAAAATTGAAATAAAATATTTTAAAGTTTTTCAAGAAGCCGGGGTTAATTCTAGGAAACTAGTTCTCCTTTGTAAAGCGGAAGGCATCCCGCAACTTAAATACACGATTTCGCACAATGGTACAGCAGTAAAATATGGAAACATGTACACTGTCGACACCAGAAAGATTTCCAGTCTGGGACAGTACGAATGTTTGGCAAAATATGGAGCAAGTTCCGACAAGCGTTTGTTGTTTCTGGACGCGAGTTTACCTCTCAAGCCGTGTTTGGAGAAAGAAAAACGGAATTCTGAAACGGAATGGAGAATACGATTAATTATTGGAGCTTCTTCATTCCTGACTGGAATTTTTGTGTTGTATGTTTTGATGTGTTGTTGTAAGAAATGTAAAAAGAAGGATGATTGTGAGAATTCCAAATATGACGACGTGTGTCCGCGAAAGCAAGAGACACTCTCGCCTGCAAGTGAAAACCACGAGATGAAATCACGTTATACATTGGGCAGACCTGTGGAAGTCGAGGAAGAGCGCCAGAGCGCGGAATATGACGAGCCTGAGGCAGGAAATAGCGACGATCGTGTTTATTACAACGAAAGCAATTATCACGAATTTAATGCATCTCGTCATTGGAAAGTGGAGAGATACCAATAGATCGATTCATGAACTTTTACCAGAAAGCAACAAACATTTCACTTTAAAAAACTATCTTTTGAATAACGCCCAGGCCATTGCCATTGCAGAAACAATGTTTCATATAGTCATGTTGACAACGCTGTAATGATAAATTGGTTAAAACAACCAAAAAATTGGTTGTCTCAAATTCATTTTTCGTATTTATCGGTTGTTTTCATAATCAATTTATTTTTTACAGTGAATGCATATACAATGTCTTTAGTAATTATTAGTTATTCCTATTTACTGATAAATTGTTGTAGTTAAATATACCGAATGAATCTGAATGTGTTTACTATTCTGATATTGGTTACCACATACGAATGCATGTTAGCACTATAATTGTTTTTCTAATGAAGTATATGTCTATAATCCAATCTAAGTGAAACTAAAAGATATACAGTTAAATGAATAATGTGTTTATTTCGTGCATGGCTATCTTCCTCGTGGACGCTTCCCTCTTTCTCATTCGTAGCGGCGCGTCTATTACTATGTTATGTTTGTAAGCCAATATATACCGCTGATTCAATTAAGCTTGTAAGGACAAATTGAAGTCAACATTGAAAGCAAAGTCAAAATTGAAAGCCACAAAACCTCACCTCTGGTTCCGATGACCACACGTTACTGCTTCCGATGTGCCCTACAGTAACGGTTGCTATAGGTCTCACAAGCTTTTTTTGCGTGGAAAAAGGATTTATAGCTAACTTAGAAATTCTCGTGATTTTGAGCTATTTCGAATTTTAATTGTTCGTCTAACCAATGCAATTCAATAGTAAACCTGTCAAAATTGACTTTATCGATCCATGTTTATGCAAATTTTTGGCATTGTCAAAAACAGTAGTCCAACGTTCAAACATCAATAGCGCAGTCAATATTGCATGTAAATTCAAGTGATAAAATATCAAAATCTAAGCTAGCCTTTCTGAATGCAATGTTCTTTATGTAATTGCGATAGCTTGTATAGCTTTTACGTTACATGAAATCAACCAATGTCGAGTGTTTTTCGGACGCTCTGAATATGTATAGGCTTTTTACTGCTGCAATTTAACCTTTAATTGCAAAATTAGTTTAAATTAATAAATTTAAATTCAAAATACTTCTTAACCAATATCATAATAACAAACACGCCCATTGGCATTAACAAACACGCCCATTATAAGGCCATGATCCATCATCAGGTCATCGGTGTACATAACATTGCCGGTGATGAATATGATATTGATCTGATTTGATGGAAACGAAAGACAAATAATATTGCCTAAAGCCTAACCCTAAAACACGAGCCAAAATCACACGTGTTTTTGTAAGGGTTTGATTTTTCTGTCAATGTACCTGCCGGTTGTATAAATATCAGTGTCAAAGATTCGTTTCACATCATACCAGTATTAGAGGTTTTCATACAAGCAAGAGAAAAATCGCAGTATCAAAAATAAGGTAAACGTATCTACTTAATAATAAGTTAGTTTAATTTTAATTAGGTTTCCTCCTGTAGTAACACTGGATCAATAAGAGATGATCCTTACTGGACCTCTAGGGAGAACAGTTTAGAACTGATAGAGTTATTCAATATAAATAAAGTCAGTTTTGTTTAGGTTTCCTCCTGTAGTAACACTGGATCAATAAGAGATGATCCTTATACTGGACCTCTAGGAAGAACAGCTTAGAACTGATAGAGATATTCAATATAAATAAAGTCAGTTTTAGTTTAGTAACACTGGATCAATAAGAGATGATCCTTACTGGACTTCTAGGTAGAACAGTTTAGAACTGATAGAGATATCCAATATAAATAAAGTCAGTTTAGTTTAGGTTTCCTCCTGTAGTAACACTGGATCAATAAGAGATGATCCTTACTGGACCTCTAGGAAGAACAGTTTAGAACTGATAGAGCTATCCAGTATAAACAAAGTTAGTTTAGGTTTCCTCCTGTAGTAACACTGGATCAACAAGAGCTGACCCTTGACATACCTCTTGATAAAGCTTTTAAAACTAATACAGCTGTTTAATATACAATTAGTTTACCTTATAGAATTCCATACTAAAGATATTGCCTTAATAGTGATCTTACATGTCCTTTACAGCGATAACAATTAAAGATGATCATCTGTTCGTGGAATGAGTTTGTTGGTGTTATCTTGATACTCTTCAAAATGACATCTTTAATTCAATGTTCTTGTAAATCATCAACAACACCTTATTTCTCAGTGCATTATGCCGAGTTAGGAAAACGTTTTGTTTTGGATGTTAAAGTTTATTACGTTTTGTATACGTGGCTAAAAGACGACAAACCATTAGCTATTGAAACCTGTAGTTATGGATCCCAGAGCACTAATCCCCGAATCTATTCATGCAGTGGCGATCCGGACTTAATTTTCAGGAAAACTAAACTTGAAGATAGTGGTAAATATATCCTAGAATTGTCATGCCCTGGTAGAAAAATCTATTCGTTTGAAATGATTGTTGAAGCTAAGCCTTTTGTCTTTATCGATTGCAACGATATGACGGTAAACGAAGGTGACAGTATTACTTGTATATGTAAAGCTACGAACGAAATGCCCTTTGCTACAGTGTCATGGCAATGGAATAAACTTGAAGAAGGGAATTTAGGAAGGAAAGATCTCAGTGATATTTTAATACTTCGAAATCTTTCAAGAAATCAAAGTGGAACATACACATGCCTCGCTAAAAGTCGCAATTTGGTAAACAAATCATATGCATCGTTCCACCTTAAAGTTATGCCTAAAACCTCTACAAATTCAACAGTTGAAATACAATATTTTAAAGTTTTTCAAGAATTTGGTGTTGGTTATAGCGAACTGTCTCTCTTCTGCAAAGCAGAAGGCTTCCCAAAACCTAATTACACGATTTCACACAATGGAACTGCAGTAAAATTTGGAAACACGTACACTGTAGACACAGGAAAGATTTCCAGTCTGGGACAGTACGAATGTTTGGCAAAAAATGGAGCGAGTTCTGACAAGCGTTTGTTATTTCTAAATGAGAGTTTATTTGTCAAGTCATGTTTGGATAAAGAAATACGAAAGGCTGAAACGGAATGGGAAGTGGTGTTTATCGTTGGAGCTTGTTCATTCCTGGCAGGAATTATAGTGTTGTACGTTTCGATGTGTTGTTGTAAGAAATTTAAAAAGGATGGTGTTGGTTATGAGAATGCGGCATATGTCGACGTCTCTGCACGAAATGCGCACGGAAGACTGGGGCCGGCAAGTGACAACGTGGAGATGAGATTACGTCATACATCGGACAGTCCTGGAAACGAGGAAGTACCTTATGATTTGCCTGTGGTTGAGAACACGAGAGACCATGATTACTATAATGACAACGGTTATCAGGAATTAAGTGAAGATCGTGAAAAGGATGAGGAGAGATATCAGTCTTTGAATCTAATAGATTCATGAACTTCTAGTGGTTGGACAAAACTGTAAACATTTAAATTTTACAATAAAATACTTCTGAATAAGACCCAGAATAAACTAAGGAGCATCGTTGCGGGAAATGTTTTTCCTAGCCATGTTTCCCAAAGGTGGACAAACCAGGAAACATTGTTTCTTAGCCATGTTTCCCAAAGGTGAACAAACCAGGAAACATTGTTTCCTAGCCATGTTTCCCAAAGGTGAACAAACCAGGAAACATTGTTTCCTAGCCATGTTCCCCAAAGGTGGACAAACCAGGAAACATTGTTTCCTAGCCATGTTCCCCAAAGGTGAACAAACCAGGAAACATTGTTTCCTAGCCATGTTTCCCAAAGGTGAACAAACCAGGAAACATTGTTTCCTAGCCATGTTTCCCAAGGTGGACAAACCAGGAAATACATGTACTGTTTCCTAGCCATGTTTCACGAAAGTGGCCAAGCCAGAAAACCTTATTCCATTATCCATAGTAATTATTAATAATTTTGTATCTACTGATCAATTACTTTCGCTAGTATAAGCTGAAATTGGCGGAAATGTTTTACAGATCAACCATTCCTTTGGACGAAAATCAGTTAAATTCAGTCTAAAATTTGCATAGGATATATAAACTGTAGAATAAAACAGAATTAATATATCGCTTAAAACAGTGTGATGAAAAACAATATTAAATCTTTCATAAAACTTTTAATTGATCGTTTCACCAACAATATTACATAGCAACGGCTTTATTTAAACGCTGGATTAAAAGCTGTCGGTGTTGCGTATTAAGATACCATATGCGGTACAAACAATTTCATCACGATACAAATGACTTTTATTCATGAAGATGTTGACGGAAATTTGCAAGCGGAGAGCATTGGCACTTAATGGTTAATCCGACTATCTGCCCATGTGTCTAGTTAACCCATTAAGTTGCATTACACCCTAACATGCCTTAGTTTATTATTTTACTCTGTCTAACACCCGACGATTTTACCTTTCAAGGGGATAGTGCTGTCACTCACTTGATTAATAAGTACAGAAAAAATGCAACTTTTTAAAAAAATTTCACATATATTTAAAAGCACATTACATTACATAAAATGATTTTCAGGCATTATCACTGAATTAAAAAAGAGTACATTGCACATAAGTTTTTTACATGAAACCCTTAAATGCTTGCTATGAATATGAAAGTTCATCCTTAGAAGACAGTGATGTTATATAAAGCTAAGCTACTGTATGTTGTATAGTTCATATTGAAACTACTTTTGCAGATAGCAGTCCAGTTAATTGCCAGGACAACGTTCTGTGCGAGAGACCAGATTTGCATTTGAACAACATTGCTTGCTGGATGTGTTATAATAATCAGGCCCACAACACGCAAATCCAGTTCGACGTGGATGGATGGTGCCACAACAGCACACCTGTGTTACAGAATTGAAGGCTTTACCACGGCACAGTTGCCCTGAAAAATAAAGTTGAGTTGACGTATTAGAGAGGTGTCTGTATTAGAGAGATGTCTGTATTAGAGAGGTGTCTTTATTAGAGAGGTGTCTGCATTAGAGAGATGTCTGTATTTAGAGAGGTGTCTGTATTAGAGAGGTGTCTGTATTAGAGAGATGTCTGTACTAGAGAGATGTCTGTATTAGAGAGGTGTCTTTATTAGAGAGGTGTCTGTATTAGAGAGATGTCTGTATTAGAGAGATGTCTGTATTAGAGAGATGTCTGTATTAGAGAGGTGTCTGTATTAGAGAGATGTCTGTATTAGAGAGATGTCTGTATTAGAGAGGTGTCTGTATTAGAGAGGTGTCTGTATTAGAGAGATGTCTGTATTAGAGAGATGTCTGTATTAGAGAGATGTCTGTATTAGAGAGATGTCTGTACTAGAGAGGTGTCTGTATTAGAGAGATGTCTGTATTAGAGAGATGTCTGTATTAGGGAGGTGTCTGTACTAGAGAGGTGTCTGTATTAGAGAGGTGTTTCCAACAAGAGGGTGATTCTGTTAATTATGATTCTATTGACCTCTAATTTAACTCACCTATAACAGTGATAGTAACTGGACATTTAACGCTGATGCCTCCCTTGAGGTTGTATGTATAGTTGATGACATGTTTCCCCGGTGAGAAGGCATGAGGTGAGCTCACGGATGGTTGTACTTTTGTACTTTCAACGACGACTTCGCCACCAGTTGCACAGTCGAACTCTGGGTTAGGCCACCTTGCCACCGCTTTTGATTGTCCAGGCCTGACGAAGATAGGGCTTGAAATAATTTCGCTTTTACAGATGCATTCACCTTGAAAACAAAATAACAAATTCTTATCCGGATTATTTTATTAAAATTCACCATGCTTTAAACAGACTTAACAAAACACCACCTTGATATTGGAGGGTATAAAATGTAGACTGCTCTTAAATAGTTATCGTTTTCCATTTGCGAACTTAACTAAATCCAAAATGAGCGTTAAAGCAAAGAAATTTTATTTATACTGGATAGCTCTATCAGTTCTAAACTGTTCTTCCTAGAGGTCCAGTAAGAATCATCTCTTATTGATCCAGTGTTACTACAGGAGGAAACCTAAACTAAACTAACTTTATTGATACTGGATAGCTCTATCAGTTCTAAACTGTTCTTCCTAGAGGTCCAGTAAGGATCATCTCTTATTGGTCCAGTGTTACTACAAGAGGAAACCTAAACTAAACTAACTTTATTGATACTGGATAGCTCTATCAGTTCTAAACTGTTCTTCCTAGAGCTCCAGTAAGGATCATTTCTTATTGATCCAGTGTTACTAACTTTATTTATACTGGGTGACTTATCCAAGAGGTGCAATAAGGATCATCTCTTATGTCCGAAGTCATACAACTTTCTAGAACAAGCGCTTGTACTAGCAAAATAAACAACTTATTGACTTACCGGGTTTTGTACACGACCTGGCCACCAGTGTATTCAAAATGGCCTTCATGTTGTCGAATTCTGCTTGAAGGAAGTAGTCAGGGCTCGTAGCCAGCTTTTTCAAGAGGTTTTTAAATTCTGTTTTCTTGCTGTTAGGACCAACTCCAGCAGTGACTAAAAGAACGCCCTTATCTTTAAGGTCCTTTGCGTATTGCTTTGTGAGTGCAATGGAGTTGCTTTTTCCTTGTGGTTTACCGTCCGTAATTAAAACGACTACATCAGCAATCTCTTGTCTGTGGTTCTTTGGACTGTCTTTACTGAATATCTGAGGAGAGAGATTGTTGCTATAGTGTTATATTTAGGAAGAGAGCTGACTTTGATAATATTATCTTTTAAAAGAATTCATGATTTCTGCAGGTTTCAATATAAATTACACTCACGATGAGTTCAATAGACAATTCTTCTGCATTATAGACTAATTTTAAAACCAGGCAAGGGGGTGAAAATTAATCACCACAGCTAGAAACAGCATACTAGAATTAGTAAAATTGCAAAGTTTGGTTGCGAAATGTTGTAAAATGCGGAAAATATAGCCTAGCAAAGTTCGACCACATTTTGGGCCAGAACTTTCTACCACATGGTAACACCAAATGGTAACAATTTCCGCACGCAATACAAAAGTATACAAAATTTGCGAACTTTGCAAGGCTATATTTTCCGCATTTTACAAAATTTCGCAACCAAACTTTGCAATTTTACTCATTTTCGTATGCTCTTTCTAGCTGTGATGATTTATTTGCATCTCCTTGTTTAGTTTTAAAATTAATCTATAATGGTATAATTGTCGATTATAAATCACTGCAAAGAATAGTTAACCAACTACAAGGCGACAAATAGCTAGTAGAGTTATTGTTCAGTGAATCTGCTTTTCGACCACATTAACATAATAAAAATTGATAGTATAAAAAGAATGGCAAGCACTATATTTTATCGTGAAAATGTAACGAAAAAGTGAGTAAAATATACGTTTGTCAGAAAAGAAACGCATTATTATTCCATTTTTAGCCAAATGTGTAACTATAGTTAAAGTTATTTCTTTTGCAAACGCAAATTGTTGCCACTATACAGTTATCAACAATTTGTGACTTCGTAACTTGTACTTAAATACAGCCCTGTTTACTGGTATGCAAAAAACTGTTTGGCTGAAGGAATATAATTGAACTATTATTTTCTTCGTCACTATATAGAAAATCGTTTGTTTCAGGGCTTGTTTCGATTTGCAAGCGTTTGAATATGTTGATATCGTACTGGGTATGAAAAGGATTCCTTTGTATTGAAAAATTGCATATTTAACTACTGATAAAGTCAGACAAACATTAGGAAAAACAATAGGGTATGCGGCGAAGACTACAGAAACCAATTTAATAATGGCTGCGACAACAACAACAGCAGCAATAATAACAACTACAACAACAGCAATGACAACAGCAGCAATAATAACAACGACAACAACACCAGCGACAACAACAACAACAGCAGCAACAACAACAACAACAACAACAACAACAACAACAACAACAACAACAACAAACAATTCGATCACAGCACCACCAGCAACAACAACAACAACAGCAACAACAGCAGCAGCAGCAACAACAGCAACAACAACAACAACAACAACAACAACAACAACAACAACAACAACAACAACAGCAACGACAACAACTACAACAACAGCAACAACAACAACAAGCTACAATAAACAATTCGATCAATATATTCTCACCTGTAGAGCTTTCTCTAATGCCAACTCGGTTCTAGTCCGGTCTCCTTTAACCGTATTCCAGTTTAAATTTGTCATATATTTCCCCAACTCTCTTGCGTCTTTCTTTTGTCCAATATTCAACTTCACCCCTGTCTTGTCTTTGCTGGCGAACAACATAAGTCCGATTTGTGTTCCGTCTGGGCCGACATTCAAGCTTGAAGCCGTGACGAGATTTTTTAAAAATGGTTTGACGTTAGCGTTAAAATCGTTTTCCCCAACACTGTAAGATGTGTCGACAATCAGCAGGAGATCTTTCTTACATTTGGCTATATGCAGAGAAAATATCTTGATTGTACGTGATCTCAGTTCGAAACTGTTCTTCCTAGAGTTCCAGTAAGGATCATCTCTTATTGATCCAATTGTTACTACAGGAGGAAACCTAAACTAAACTAACTTTATTTATACTCGATAGCTCTATCAATTCGAAACTGTTCTCCCTGTTGATCCAGTAAGGGTCATGTTTTATTGATCCAGTGTTACTACAGGAGGAAACTTAAACTAAACTAACTTTATTTATACTGGATAGCTCTATCAGTTCTAAACTGTTCTTCCTAGAGGTCCAGTAAGGATCATCTCTGAATGATCCAGTGTTATTACAGGAGGAAAGCTAAACTAAACTAACTCTATTTATACTGGATGGTTCTATCAGTTCTAAACTGTTCTCTCTCTCTAGAGGTACACTAGGACTATATATATGGTATTTTCCTTACAATCTCCGCCTTGATTGTTAGTTGATGGACGGCCAGTATCATATTGCCAATCATCAAAATCTATATTTAACGAAAACATAAACAATTTGATTTCGAGTTGATGTGTTGTAGAAAAACAGGGACTGTTCAATAATATTCTAGAATATATATGGAATAAATTCTAATGATTCTTTTCTTTCATTTAGGCTGTGGAATTTCATAATTATATGGAAGAAATGCTTGTACTTTCAAACTTATGTAAGTACTGAACTAAGCTAACTTAATTTATACTAGATAGCTCCCTATCAGTTCTAAACTGTTTTCCCTAAATGTCCAGATTATTGATCCAGTGTTACTACAGGAGGAAACCTAAACTAATTAAACTAACTTTATTTATACTGGATAGCTCTATCAGTTCTAAACTGTTCTCTGAGAACCCCTAGAGGTCCAGTAAGGATCATCTCTTATTGATCCAGTGTTACTACAGGAGGAAACCTAAACTAAACTAACTTTATTTATACTGGATAGCTCTATCAGTTCTAAATTGTTCTTCCTAGAGGTCCAGTAAGGATCATCTCTTATTGATCCAGTGTTACTGCAGGAGGAAACCTAAACTAAACTAACTTTATTTATACTGGATAACTCTATCAATTCTAAACTGTTCCTAGTAAGTGCCATTCGTATAGCCGGCCATCCCTTTATAATGCTCCAACCATATTTTAACTTAAATAAAAAATACACGTGATAGTGTTGGGAAAGCATTAAGAACAGCTAAGCAAGATCGTACGATTACCGACTCTCATATTGCGGAGGAAATGTAAAAAGCTCAAAATAATAGACGAAGATTTCTACCTTCCAACATTCCAAGCACGCCATAGACACAGAGAGTTAGGACAAAGCAGAAACGATACATCTTGAATCTTGTTCTTCAATGCAATCTTCACTTGAGCTATAGTTCCTCTTAACTTCAACTGATGAACAGCTCTGAAATGGTCCTCGTTTTATACTCTCTCCAATTTGAAAGCGATTCGTTAATTTTCCCATGGTTTTCGGTTATTTTCCGTTAGAACGAAATTCGTTAGGAATTCGGTTAATTTCCACTTAGATTTGAACGGTTGCAAATGTGAATGTACAAAGGCAATTTCCGTTGGCGTCGCGTCAATGTCACTAGGTACGCAAACAGATTAAGTATATCCACACTTAATCAATGGTACGCATCATTGAAGTTGACTTCGTGCAGAAGCCGTTTAAAATAACCGTTTGTATTCATATGAGAAACGAGCCAGCCGGGCTAAGCGAGCTTTGCGCTGGGATCTCACATCTCAGTCGTGGACATTTGAAGATTTTGACGACCTACAATATTGTATTTTTGAACGGCATAATTAGCAAATACATGAATTGACCCAAACAGACAATATTGAAGTTGTAATACAAGCTGCGCTGCAGTTTCTTAATTAAAACAAAAAATATTTCAAAAACGTCATGTTTACATAATGTCCTTGCCAAGACGGGATTTTAGGTGGGCCAAAAGGCCTAAAATGAACACAGAAAATCATCCAACTCCAGTCAGATCTTCCAGTCAGAGCGAGCTCGTATCATGAACAAGCCTATAGACAATTCAAATGTTGATATGTCCGCTATTTATTTAAAAGCACCAGACAATTTTTCCTGCAACTATCTTGGATAGTTATATTCGTTATGTACTCAGGAGAATATGATGCTTGTGATGTTACTCTGAGTGTATATCCACACCGGGCAATCTTGAAAAATATGCCTGGCCACGGTGGGAATCAAACCTACGACCTTTGGAATACTAGCCCAATGCTCTGCCGACTGAGCTACGCAGCCAGGTCGGTTCGAGTTTGTGATATTTCGGAACTGAGCCTAGTTCCTTCGATATCAATGCAATCTAGTAATCATGATTTTTTCTGTGTTGGTGTAATGTACTCAGGTGAATATGATGTTTGTGATGTTACTCTGAGTGTATACAACCCTATATTTTTCAAGCTTGCCCGGTGTGGATATACACTCAGAGTAACATCACAAACATTATATTGGGTATATCTCTCTGTTCTTATTAAATGTTCAGTAAAGGCTGTCTCTTATTGTGCCATTGTTTATATGTATAAATTGGCCAATTATCAACTTAAACTGTCGGCTGTGCCAATGTAGGCAGCGACCATAACAAAACGGTTTGAGAAAGGTACAGCTACTGAAAAATACAACCAGATCTTCGATGTTTCGAGCGAAGGCCCTTCGTAATGAAACGTCGACGTTCTCCTTTGTATTTTTCAGGTTTGAGATTTGATAAATAAAATTTGCATGGCCACATGCAGAACAGGAAAATAGTCAAACATAATGAATTTCGTGCACTTATCTACTCACTTCAGAATAAAATCGTTAATGTATTATGTAACCATGAGCGCAATTACGTCAAGACACCTGAGCGCGTGTATTGCAGGACACGGCCTCTTAGCTAACCAACCAAGCTCGACGGATGACCAACTGAAGTAACTGATTAGCTCCATCCGTTTACCGAAAGATTGAATTATTTTTCAATGCACAAGTCTGGCTCTCTTACGTTTTAGACTGAAACAAGTCCATCTAGATCAATATAAGAGATGATCCTTGGACCTCTAGGAAGAACAGTTTAGAACTGATAGAGATATCGAGTACAAATAAAGTTAGTTTAGTTTAGGTTTCCTCCTGTAGTAACACTGGATCAATAAGAGATGATCCTTACTGGACCTCTAGAGAGAACAGTTTAGAAATGATAGAGCTATCCAGTATAAATAAAGTTCGTTTAGTTAGTTTAGGTTTCCTCCTGTAGTAACACTGCATCACTAAGAGATGATCCTTACTGGACCTCTAGGAAGAACAGTGTAGAACTGATAGAGCTAACAAGTATAAATAAATTTTAAAGATAAAGATAAAGAGCAGAGCCCAGCAAATAACTTTAAAAACCAAACATAATAAAACTAAAAAAAATATTAGCCAACGTTTCGTTGTTTATAATACAGCATCTTCAGAGCAATCTAAATGAATTTACAGGGTATGGTATATATATTTACAAAATAATGGTTTAATATTACAAAAACTGTTACTTAGTTTGAAAGAACAAATGAATAGAAAGAAAGGAAAACAACTTATCAGTATGAATTAGTTAATTAGTAAAGATTATTGATAGAAAAGAGGCGTCAGACTATGTATACTGTTTATACATGCCCGAAATACACTCTAATAGATAAAGCCAAATCGATTAACTAAATAGGCAATTCCAGCTTTTAGTTTATGCGTGCAGGGGATGATGGGAAGTAAGGTATCATATTGCTGATTATGCTGAAAAATTTCAACAAAAACTACCGAAAGAACCGAAATATTTCAATATTTACAAGAATAAGCTATCACTCTGTGTTTAAACGGCCACCATTTCTATTTTTTCAGCATAATCAGCAATGTGATACCTTACTTCCCATCGTCCCCTGCACGCATAAACTAAAAGCTGGAATTGCCTATAGGGAACTGTTACTTCGTATTTGTGCGGCAAAGTTTGATTTTAATTGTCGTTAGCATTTCAAGTGCTTAATTAGTTATTCAAATTTGTGGTTACACAACACTTAATACCGTCAATGCTAATTCAAAATCTGTCAAAGCTTAGTCAGGTTTGTGGAATATTCTATAGCATACACTGTTTCCTCCTGTAGTAACACTGGATCAATAAAAGATGATCGTTACTGGACCTCTAGGAAGAACAGTTTAGAACTGATAGAGCCGTATAAATAAAGTTAGTTTAGTTTAGGTTTCCTCCTGTAGTAACACTGGATCAATAAGAGATGATCCTTACTGGACCTCTAAGAAGAACAGTTTAGAACTGATAGAGCTATCCAGTATAAATAAAGTTAGTTTAGTTTAGGTTTCTTCCTGTAGTAACACTGGTCAATAAGAGATGATCCTTACTAGACCTCTAGGAAGAACAGTTTAGAACTGATAGAGCTATCCAGTATAAATAAAATTCGTTTAGTTTAGGTTTCCTCCTATAGTAACACTGAATCAATAAGAGATGATCCTTACTGGACCTCTAGAGAGAACAGTTTAGAACTGATAGAGCTAACAAGTATAAATAAAGTTTAAAGATAAAGAGAAGAGCCCAGAATATAACTTTAAAACCTTCATAATAAAAGTAAATAAAATGTATTAGCTAGTAACGTTTCGTTGTTTACAGTGCAACATCTTCAGAACAATCTAAATGAATTTACAGGGTATGGTATATATATTTACAAGATAATGGTTTAATATTACAAAAACGGTTACTTAGTTTGAAAGAACAAATGAATAGAAAGAAAGGAAAACAACTTATCAGTAACTAGTTAATTAGTAAAGATTATTGACAGAAAAGAGGCGTCAAGCTTTGTACACTGTTTATACATGCTCAAAATACATTCTAATAGATAAAGCCAAATCGATAAACTAAATAGGGAACTGTTACTTCGTATTCGTGCGGCAAAATTTGACTTTAATTGTCCTTAGCATTTCAAGTGCTTAATTAGTTATTCCATATTCAAATTTGTCGTTACACAGCACTTAGCCTAATAGCGTCAATGCTAATTCAAAATCTGTCAAAGCGTGATTAGCCGGGCAGGTTTGTGGAATATTCTAGTATACACTGTTTCCTTCTGTAGTAACACTGGATCAATAAAAGATCACTCTTACTGGACCTCTAGGAAGAACAGTTTGGAACTGATAGAGCTATCCAGTATAAATAAAGTTAGTTTCGTTTAGGTTACCTCCTGTAGTATAACACTGGATCAATAAGAGATGATCCTTACTGGACCTCTAGGAAGAATAGTTTAGAACTGATAGAACTATCCAGTATAAATAAAGTTAGTTTAGTTTAGGTTTCCTCCTGTAGTAACACTGGATCAATATGAGATGATCCTTACTGGACCTCTGGGAAGAACAGTTTAGAACTGATAGAACTATCCAGTATAAATAAAGTTAGTCTAGTTTAGGTTTCCTCCTGTAGTAACACTGGATCAATAAGAGATGATCCTTACTGGACCTCTGGGAAGAACAGTTTAGGACTGATAGGGCTAGTATAAATAAAATTGTATGCAACATTTCAACCGCCAGCGTCTGTAGTAAAATTGTCTGCCCTGATTTAACAGATCGATGCTTGTACTTATTGCATCGGCTTAAAACTGACATAGTTAGAGCTCCATGCTAAAAGGCTTGTTCATCGATAGAAAAAGAGGCGTCAGGCAATCTATACAGTTTATGCATGCTAAAAATACATGCCAATAAATTAAGCCAAACCGATTGACTATGGGAAACTTTTCGTTCCTATTCGTGTTGCAAAGTGTGACTTTGTCTTTAATATTTCAAGTGCTTAATTAGTTACTGAAATTTGTCGTTACACAACACTTAATAACGTCAATACTAATTCAAAATCTGTCAAAGCGTGGTCAGGTTTGTGGAATATTCTGGCATAACTGTTTCCTCCTGTAGTAACACTGGATCAATAAGAGATGATCCTTACTGGACCTCTAGGAAGAACAGTTTAGAACTGATAGAGCTATCCAGTATAAATAAAGTTAGTTTAGTTTAGGTTTCCTCGTGTAGTAACACTGGATCAATAAGAGATGATCCTTACTGGACCTCTAGCTAGGAAGAACAGTTTAGAACTGATAGAGCTATCCAGTATAAATAAAGTTAGTTTAGTTTAGGTTTCCTTTTGTAGTAACACTGGATCAATAAGAGATGATTCTTTAGAGATGATGAGTTTAGAACTGATAGAGCTATCCAGTATAAATAAAGTTAGTTTAGTTTAGGTTTCCTCCTGTAGTAACACTGGATCAATAAGAGATGATCCTTACTGGACCTCTAGCTAGGAAGAACAGTTTAGAACTGGTAGAGCTATCCAGTATAAAAAAGTTAGTTTAGTTTAGGTTTCCTCCTGTAGTAACACTGGACCAATAAGAGATGATCCTCACTGGACCTCTAGGGAGAACAGTTTAGAACTGGTAGAGCTATTCAGTGTAAATAAATAAAGTCAGTTTAGGTTTTCTCCTGTAGTAACACTGGATCAATAAGAGATAATCCTTACTGGACCTCTAGGGAGAACAGTTTAGAACTGATAGAGCTATTCAGTATAATAACTGCTAGTTTAGTTTAGGTTTCCTCCTGTACTAGTAGCACTGGATTAATAAAAGATGATCCTTACCGGACCTCTAGTCTAGGGAAGAATAGTTTAGAACTGATAGAGATATACAACGGCACTTTGCAGAAATCAAATTCCGGTCTCAGTAATGAAAGAAATATACACGACACCAATACATTTTGGTAGACGTAATTTTCTATTTCAGTTAACTTTCATGCAGGGGTTCAAATTTTGCGTTAATGCTATGCTGCGCAAGTTCACAACGGACAAACTCGTATTCCGTAAAAGAAGCCGTTATTATTCATAACATCAGATCACCGGTGGACAACTTGTTGTCTCATTGACGTCAACTGACAGAAATAACAAATCGTTAAAACTCGTTTCACCGCAAAACAACATTTCATGCTCCTTTGACTCAAACGTTTGAAAAGTTTCTAGACTTGTAATTCGTATCGAATTTCGAGTTCTGTACACTGGCCAAAACTGAGCTTTCACTTACTGGGAATAAATGAAATATAGTGAAGCCGTCCATGTTATTATTATTATTATTAAAAATGTTCAGAGGTTTAGTAACAGTAGCTAGACAAATGTATACACTGATAGTCAAGTATTGTGCTAGCTGGTATAAGCTGCCGGTTTATGACCACTTCAAAAAAGATTTTAATTCCGCGTCTGATCGACCTTTCATGCGGGCGGGTGGTAACGGACTAGAGGTGTGCAAATCCGATCCGAATCCGATTGGATTCGTTCGGATTTCGGAACAAAAATATACATTTCGGATCGGATTGATAACGTTGTTTCGTAGTCGGATCGGACTTCGATATTCGAAATAAAATGAATTAATTATCCACGCATTATCGCAAGAATTAATTATCCATGCATTTATCAAAGCATTATCGCGGTTGTCGCTGCATTATTCGTTTGATACTTTAATTGGACGTCACTTTGTCAGCTTCTTGACATGTATTTATTGCTTTTATATTTATTTGGTTAAATATTTCAACTTGAATGAGAAATTTATTTTATGATCGGATCGGATTGGAATTCTTTATCAAAACTCGGATTCGGATTAGACAATTTCGGATCGGATTTTAAACATTAGGCAATTGTCGGGTTATAAACGTCCAATCCGATCCGATGCACACCTCAAGTACCGACTATTTTTCAACAATTATTTATATCGAGTGAGATTTGGTGACGCAAACTGATCCGTCATTCATCAACAGCGAGGTATATTAATGATAACACATCCATAGGTGAAACCCATTTATACTGTATTACATGAAGTATGTAGCGCGCGCGCTCAAATAGTTTGGCGGAGATTTTGAAAAATTTAAATTACTTTCTCGTTTTGTGAATAAAACAATAAATTTCCAATTATATTTCCATTGTTATTTAAAGATATACGTCATGGAACGTGCCGAAGATACCCAACTGCTGTATTTTGGAGAAATTCATGAAAAAATCAAGGTTTTTAACCTCGTAATTGACCCGTCATCCTGTGTTGATGACAAACACGTGGCTAGCGTCAAGTTGAAAGTTGATCAAAATGGACTGTCAGTGTTTAAAGCAGAGTCTATAATTGAGGTACCATTTAAAGGTTAGTTTAGCCTCAATAAAAAGTTCATTATTAAACTCTGGGCTTGGCTCAAAATCAATACAACTGTTAAATTGTAGAATGGTTTAAGATGGGAATTTCAAATGTGAATTTTATAAATTTATTAGACCTACAGACAGGAGTAGTTTGTGAAAAATGCAACGATAGACTCTCTGGCAGGAATTGAATCTGTGGCCCTGCGATTCCGGTACAGCGCTCTAACCAACTGAGCTACAGAGACCAGTTGTCAAGCTCTAAAGCAAGCTGCAGGTTCGATTACTGTCAGACAGCCTATAGTTGCCAGAAACCTTTGTAATTGCGCACAGAAGGTGATTAATAGTAGTGTCATTTGCGCACATTTGTACCACAGATGCGCACATTAATGTGGTCCCATTCTAGTATATTTCAAATGGAAACCCTCGATTTTCAGGTTTAAAACTGTCTGTACCAGTGTGGGTAGTACCAATGTGAAAATGCTGTGCTGAATGGTTATATTACTACCTTAAAAAACAAGCAGAAACTTGATGTTTCGAGCAAAGTCTTTTCGTCAAGAGTCTAATTCTTGACGAAGAGCCTTTGCTCAAAACATCGAGTTTCTACTTGTTTTTAAGGTAGTATACTATATAACCACTCAGCACAGGATTTTCAGGTCTGCATGCTTTTTTCAAAATTTTGCGCACTTTTTTAAAAAACTGCACATAGAATTTATTCGCGCACATCCCAAAGTTTCCATACTGATATAGTTGTGTTTGCATGCCTCGTTTTCATGTATGTATCATCAGTTAAAGCCCAATGTCTCAAACATGAAAATGAGGCTCAAATTAGCCAAGGTGATGTACTTTCCAGGAGCATGTATAATTTAAGATGGCTTTTTTAATAGTAGATGAAATTTTTTAACTAAATTTATATCCAAAAATGCAACTTTAGGGCATTTGGCAAGTGTTGCTCAGCATCTGTAGCTTGGTTGGTTAGAGCACATACTGCACCGGAATTGCATTTTTTCTGAACATTAGGTCTAAAATTGTGTATACATTTTCCTTCAAAAATTCTGTCTACTAAAAACCTGGGGCGGGTTGTTCAAAGGTGGGTTAGCGCTAACCCTGGGTTAAAATTAAACCTGCTGTTTTAGTTTGTGTATTTCTACACGTCTGTTTGTTTCAAAACTTCAGAGAAGTAAACTCCTATCGATCCAGACAAGATCTCTGAAGAACTATTTAAAAATTTATAGACAAGCTGTCAGGAAGTTTGCTTTGAATTTTACGTTAACCTAGGGTTAAGCTAACCCAGCTTTGAACAATCGGCCCCTGATGGGTAATTCCATGGTAATGATGACATTTTTTGAAGAAAAAAAGTTGTCAAGAATTTTCATAAGCTTTTGGAAACAATTCTGAACTGAAATATTACGATCTGCTTTATATGTAACATGAGTTACATGTATTATGTAGCAATCCTTACTATTGTAATCCAAAATATAAAATTTCTTTGTATTGGTACATAGTTTGCCTAACATATAGTCTGTTACTTGATAGACATTGTATGTTTCTCCTTCCTATGGTTCCCGAAGAAATTCAAAAGTAGTTGGGTTGGTGTTACCTGATCATGTCACTTTGTCGTAACATGAGTCACACACCAATTTACGGCCACCAATCTTATCATGTTATAATCAAATGTTTAATTTTTACTGTGAATCAGTAGCTTCCATCATTTGTACCTGCATGCAAAAATGTGACGAAGTTGCCACAGTCTGCTTATGGTTCTATGTGTCAGGCAAGAGATGCGGTACCCCAAAATCTTGAAATTTTTGAAATGAGTAGAGTTCAATTTTCCCCATGGGTGGGAGCAATGAATTATGACACATTTGCATGATAAAGAAATTTAATTATATTGCCCGGAATTTTTCTCTCATCAAAACAATGATTTCCCACAGCACGAGACAATGACTGTAGTTGCTGCAGCCGCTCTGTTATATGCTACAGAGCGTCATTGCTGCTGTGGAGATTTAAAGAAATGTACTAACATAGTAATTTTTACTTGAGATGCACTATAACCCGCAAATATTAAAATGTAAATACAACTTTAAATATGTATATACAACATTTGAACTTGGTATAATATTTCCCTTTTCTATATATAGCATTTACCATCAAACCATTATCAGCACAGACAGTGAAAATTGTGTGAATGACGATGAAAATTCATCTCAGGCGAAGTTACATCCCATCCAAGAATCTGAAAATTGTACACAGAATGATTTGGTTCCAGTTCTGATGAAGTTTGAAGATACAATGTAAAACATGCAAATGCAGAAGTGCAACACATCATAACAGGTATGTAGGACAAGTCATGGGCAGATTTACTGGGGGGGGGGGGGGTTAAACCCCTCCTAGAATCTCTCTAACCCCTCTCTAACCCCTGCTTCACCCCTCCTATTTTGTGTGAAGTCTTTACCTTTAACCTTAACACCTAACCCCTGTCGAAGCTCGCTCAGTGGTGCCGCTTGCCCCCCTCCCGAAATTTTTCTACCCCTCCTTTAAAAAAAATGAAAATCCGCTCTTGGGTCAAGTGAAAAATATACACGTAGGCTACCCCAAGTAAAATTGCTTGGCATTTGGCAGAGTAAAATAATTAGTAGAGTCAGGGCTTCAAATTCACAGTATCCCGATATCCCGGCCATACCAGATTTTAAATTTGGATACTGGAAATCACAAGTTCAGTATCCCAAGGGTTACTGAAAAAAATTCTGTCCACGAGTGATATTTCTCGACAAAATACTGTTGCTAGCATGCAGAGAAGACGTGCTTCGAAATTCAAAATAAGAAGCACTTACAGTACAGTATCTTGATGCATATAATTATCTTCAGCCCAGCCAATCTGTACCTGGCTATCAACACATACATTTCACGCCACGCTGTAAATGGAGATAGCTTGTCTTCACACACTTGAAATATGTTTGCAAAATGTTAAGATACATTATATGAACTGAGCGAACAAAGAAATCTACTGAGACACAGAAAATATTAATTGATGAACAAGTGGAAGAAAGCTAGACCACATATTGAAATAAATGATCAATCAATCGTTTTGCAAATGTGGGATACTAGATTTTCTGGGTGGATACCAGATTTTAAGTTGCTAGTATCCTGTTGGATACTGCTGAAAAATTGAAATTTGAAGCCCTGGTAAAGTGCATTAAGGCACAATGGTTTCGAGTGCAATTTGGATATGTAATATGCACAAGTGAGTTTTTCAAAGACCTCACAATACATTATGACTACATTCAAAATTTTTATTCTTCTATACACTTCTCAATCGGCAAACAAGCTCTGAGCAAGTACCTTTCACCTTTAAGATGGTGGATTTGATTGTTGCTATGGACTCATAGAGTCTGCGAATGCTCTGCTGATACTCGAGAAAGTTGACAGGGTGGGTTAGGATAAACATTAAGTTAGGAAAGTAATATCACAATTGTTGTAAAGATAAATAGTCTAAGCTAAGTATGTAATACAAGTAAGGCAGTAAGCATAATACTAGATGTGATCGGTCACTGAAAAGCCCAGATGGGGAGTGAGCTGAATGATGCATCAGGGTGTTAGCTAGCCCATACACTGTCCGTTTGACGGACTCTTCCCAATTGAAGTAGCTAAGGGGCTTTCCCAACTGAGTCTACTGGAAGATTTTCATTTTTTCTGATGAGAAAGTGCATTAATTGCGTTTGATTTTATATTATTATATCAAAGAATGTTTTATTTACTTTTTCCCATTAACTATTTTCTCAAAATGTATCGCGTTTCATTCATATTGCATGGGTGTGTATTCACTGAAATGAAATGTACAAAACAGAGTGTAATCGGTTTTGCATCACCAGAAATGGAATATACAAAACGAAGTGCCATCGGGTGCATTTTTCAGTGTTCATTCACCGGAAATGAAATGTACAAAACCAAGTTACCGTTGTTTGCATCTAAGGAGAAACACATTGGGAAAAAAAACACTATTTATTCCTACACAAGGACTTTGATCGGTCAAAAAACTTTCACAATTTACGTTTAACGGACAAAACTTTTTTTTCTGGCCAACACCCTGTGCATAATATATAATATTTGATTCTGATTATTTTCATCATCTTTCTATACTTTTTATTATTGTTATTGTATTTTTATTCCTTTTTTTTGACAGAGAATTTTCCAGAATGTTGGAACTACCATCAGAAAATTGGCAGGAATATTTGGACAACTGGTGTTGCCATGGTAACGAAGCTATCACGAAGTTGAAAGATGGTTTAGATCCCCGAGAGCATGATTGTTTCTTTGGAGACTGGTATATACTGATTCATCCTCAAGCAGTTAATACTCAGCATGTTCACGTTGCGAAGGTATTGATGCAGTAGCCACAAGACAAGTCATGTCAATTTTTAGTTCATTGTCTATTGACAAAAATCCTGACAGTGTCGAAGCCAACAATTAAAAACCAAAACAAACTTTATCCTGTATTGATCCAGTGTTACTACAGGAGGAAACCTAAACTAAACTAACTTTATTTATGCTGGATAGCTCTATCAGTCCTAAGCTGTTCTTCCTCTAGAGAGGTCCAGTAAGGATCATCTCTTATTGATCCAGTGTTACTACAGGAGGAAACCTATTAAACTAAACTAACTTTATTTATACTGGATAGCTCTATCAGTTCTAAACTGTTCTTCCTAGAGGTCCAGTAAGGATCATCTCTTATTGATCCAGTGTTACTACAGGAGGAAACCTAAACTAAACTAACTTTATTTATACTGGATAGCTCTATCAGTTCTAAGCTGTTCTTCCTAGAGGTCCAGCAAGAATCATCTCTTATTGATCCATTGTTACTACAAGAGGAAACCTAAACTAAACTAACTCTTCTCATTCTGGATAATTCTATCAGTTCTAAACTCTGCATAGTTAATTATTTGCATAATTTGGTTTCTAATTATCAATTAATCTGTACTGTACAATTCTTCTTCAGGAAAACGAAAGCAGTCAACTTTTGTGTGGACGTTGTCAGGCCACACTTGGCAAGTTAAATTTTTCAGGTACTGCATGTGCTATATTGTGTTGCTGTATGTTTAATTAAAATGCTAGAAGCGGTAAAAGCATCGGAAAGAATTGTTTTTGGATATGATGAGAAAGAAAGAAAGAATGACAAAATGAATGAAATAGACACAAAGGAATAAAAAAGGAAACAATGCAAATAGTTGAACTGAGGGAGAGAGAAATGAATGAATGAAATTTACAGTGCAGATGGCTTGGAGGACATTGGTTCTCAGATTTAATCACGTGATTTCAGCAACGTTGCATAATCATCTCGATAGCCTATGCCGTTTATGCTTCGTTTTCTGTTTTTACTTGATTTGACTTATTTTGCCGGATTATTGGCAGAAAAAATTGTTCTCTCAATAATTTCAGAAAGGATTTTTTCCAAGCCTGACTAAAAATGAAAAGCCTACCAATTAACAGAAATGACGTGAATTATACTGTTGTTTTTCGTAGGTGATGGTGCGTTAAGAAATCAACCATGTCAAGATATCAATGACTGTGTTAGTGTTCAATTATACAAACACTCAATATCACTCTACCGTGTTCTTGATTCTGCATCAAAAGATATATTTAAGTAAGTACCTATTCCCGTGCCAGATAAATTTTATTGTTGGATTGTGTACTGTATATTGTTGTTTAAAATCAACATCGTTTACATTCGTTACAGGAATTATGGAGAAGAATTTTACTTGGCAAGAAATTTTGTAACTTTGACCAAAACTCGCATGTGTCATAAGTTTATTGTGAACACAACATCGTTGACGACAAAAAGAAAAGATTCCTCGATTGTTTTGGTAAGATAATTTTCATTATATTGTACAAAATCTCTGCTTGATCAACTTTAATTTCAAAACCATTGTGAAAAGCTAGTTTGATACAGTATAGCAGGGCGCGAAGTAACGGCCGGTCAACGGACAATTTTCGACCAGAATGCGGAGTTGTCTGGTCAAATTCTTACCTTGCCGGTCATTTTGACCGGTGCACTTTCGGCAAAAGAACAAGCTAACCAAGTTCTTGAAAACGATTTGAAAAGGGAGTTTTGACATTTTAAAAGGGAGTTCTGGCATTTGAAAATGGAGTTGAAAATGCGGATAGCAGTGGTCTATAAATCCAAGCGATTTTTCTCTTAAAGCCGTTGTGCATGTCATTTGCGCAATATTTTGTTAAAGTAGATCTTTTCAATTTGTTTAGATTTGGATTCTAAACTCCGACACAAAATTTGTCTCATCATTTTATAATGCAAAATATGGAGACGAAAGCAAAGGTAAAACGAGAATTTATACACAAATTTTCTGTGTTGGTGTTATGTTGCTTGAAAAATATGCCTGACCACGGTCGGAATCGAACATACGACCTTTGGAATACTAGCCCAGAGTAGCATCACAAACATCATATATTCACCTGAGTACATAACACCAACACAGAAAATTCATGATTATTAGATTGCATTGATATCGAAGGAACTACAGTAGGCTCAGTTCCGAAATACTTGTATCACATACTCGAACCGTCCTGACCACGTAGCTCAGTTGGCAGAGCATTGGGTTAGGTATTCCAAAGGTCGTAGGTTCGATTCCCACCGTGGTCGGGCATATTTTTCAAGCTTGCCGGAGTGGATATACACTCAGAGTAACATCACAAACATCAAGTATTACACACATTTTTATCTGTTTTGCATTTCGCTTACTGCATCATGTACGTATTCCCTTTGTTTAGACTCGACGAATCTATTCAGTGCTGTAAAAGTGCTATATAAATCTTACTTGGATCATGAATTCAAAAGGTACTGCATGTGAAACCGTTCTTGTAATTTGTTCTTCTTATTTATTTTGGGTGGTTCCACAGTATCAGTTCTCACTGATCCAGTGTTACTACAGGAGGAAACCTGAACTAACTTTATTTATACTAGATAGCTCTATCAGTTTTAAACTGTTCTCCCTAGAGGTCCAGTAAGGATCATCTCTTATTGATCCAGTGTTACCACAGGAGGAAACCTGAACTAAACTAACTTTATTTATACTGGATAGCTCTATCAGTTCTAAACTGTTCTCCCTAGAGGTCCGGTAAGGATCATCTCTTATTGGTCCAGTGTTACTACAGGAGGAAACCTAAACTAAACTAACTTTATTTATACTGGATAGCTCTATCAGTTCTAAACTGTTCTCCCCTGAGGTCCAGTAAGGATCATCTCTTATTGGTCCAGTGTTACTACAGGAGGAAACCTAAACTAAACTAACTTTATTTATACTGGATAGCTCTATCAGTTCTAAACTGTTCTCCCCTGAGGTCCAGTAAGCATCATCTCTTATTGATCCCGTGTTACTACAGGAGGAAACCTAAACTAACTTTATTTATACTGGATAGCTCTATCAGTTCTAAACTGTTCTCCCTAGAGGTTCAGTAAGAATAATCTCTTATTCCAGCTATGATTTTCAAATTTTTCGATCTAGTTTGAAAGATGAGTGGTATGGCAATGCCCAAACAGACATCGTTTCATTCCCAGAAGAAATCTGTCTCAAACTTCTGTTATTACTTAATGAGAACAACAAGATACAACCACCGTCATTAAGAACTGCAAATGGCTTCAATGTAAGTTTGAATTTTGAACTGAGATACAGTAACTACACAGGGTGTGTCAAGAAACGGTTATCCAACGTTGATTAGAAACGAATATTCAGACAACACGATACATTACGGACGCGTATGTTGTAAATGGCTTGTGAAACGTCTTGATGAGAACATTCGTATTCTTGAACAATTTAAAATAAATGAATGATATTTGGTGAGAAAATTGAACTTAAAGTTTATGCAAATCCGCATGATTCTGCATCAGATGTACAAACTTCTTCACCCTCATTCTTTCTTTTGTGTTTTCTTCATTAATTAATAATGAGTTTTACAAATAAATATATCAAACAATTCTACTTTAATTTTTTGTTTTGGAGTACATCTACGGAGTCAGCATTGTATATGTCATTGAAGTTTCATTACAACCTGTGAGACACTAATAAGCGTGCTATAGTTCCATTTGTGATATTGTGTTTGGATTTAGCGGTATTAGGTAGAAATACCTGAACTTAACTTAAAGGGTGTTAGCCAGAAAAAAAACCGTTTTGTCCGTTAAACGTAAATTGGGAAAGTTTTTTTTTGACCGATCAAAGTCCTTGTGTAGGAATAAATAGTGTTTTTTTCCAACGTGTTTCTCCTTAGATGCAAACAACGGTAGCTTGGTTTTGTATATTTCATTTCCGGTGAATGAACGCTGAAAAATGCACCCGATGGCACTTTGTTTTGTATATTTCATTTCCGGTGAATGAACACGGATGCACACCGATTACACTTTGTTTTGTACATTTCATTTCAGTGAATACTCACCCAATATGAATGAAACGCGATACATTTTGAGAAAATAATTAATGGGAAAAGTGAATAAAACGTTTTTTGATATAATAATATAAAATCAAACGCAATGCACTTTCTCATCAGAAAAAATGAAAATCGTCTAGTAGACCCAGTAGGGAAAGCCCCTTAGCTACTTTAATTGGGAAGAGTCCGTATGGGCTAGCTAACACCCTGATTACTATTAGTTACCCAGTTTGTGGAAACACCATGTAAATTTATTACTGCAAAACTTTCGATCCGTAAGCCCGAATCTTCATCAGTGCTAATAATATGCATATTATTAGCACTGATGAAGATCCGGGCTTACGGATCGAAAGCTTTGCAGTAATAAATTTACGTGGTGTTTCCACAAACAAAACCATCATGTTGGTTTAAATTGATAGTCGTTTTATATTTAGGTGAGTTTTTTAAAACTGTGAAAATCTTGGTGTTTCTCCATGCAGCTGAGCTACTGACGCTTGAGGATAGAGATGACCCTTGAGGATATTGATGCTTGAGGATAGAGATGACCCTTGAGGATATTGATGCTTGAGGATAGAGATGCTTTCACACTGTCTGGGAAAAGAAGAAGAAAGAAGACGTCGTCAGGTTAGAGTAGCCTGGTGGTCGCTAGGATCTTATAGAGAAACGATTGACACGATCCATCGTATGAACAGCCCCCAAGTGCTACTGCATTAGAAAATTTGTATTTTCTAATGAGGACTTTGAAGAAATTAGTACACTTTTGGCCACCAGGAAATATTCTTAGATCATTAATATGTGTCTTATCCCATGGTGTACAAACTGTACCCATAATGCTCGCAAGTGTACATGCGTGTACCTATAGTACATGTTGATGGCATGGTTTATCCATTGCTTCATCAATTTGTTCACATATAATATGAAAAGGGGACAGTTATTAACTGGCGCAGCCTCGTGGACTACACACGAGATTGCACGCGATATTGCACGCGAGACTACACGCAGTCACGAAAAATGGCGGCTGGGAGCCTATAGGAATATATGTTGTCATTTTAAGAATGAAATAGACAATAATGAGAGTTTTGAACAATATAAACATCGCCCTTGAAAAGCCAGCTTAATGAGCTTATCAAATTATAATAAGTGATAACTTTCATTCTTAATTAAAAATGAAATAAAATTTCAGTAAAATTTGACATGATAGTTGTCTCTTGAATTAACACTTTGCCAAATCCTCCTAGGAGCACAGGAGCTCTAAAACTAGAATTGAAACATCGTTATGAAGCGTTTTCTCTTTCGTGGCTTCTTGAATGACGACTGGTGAGGCATATTCTTGGCTTCATTATTCTTGTTTTGAGCAATGAGTTGGTGCTTGGAAGAGAATGGATGCTCTTGTCGTTTCTTTCTCGCCCTGTTTCTTCAAGGCATCTTCATTCCATTCGGGTTAGCAAGAGTGGAATAAATGTGAGCACATGGTAATGTGAAAATCGTTCGACGAGCATATAGTGCGGGAATTTCCATGTGGGAAAGATTCCACGATCTTTAAATGTGACAGCTCCAAAACTCTGGGAGAATTCCTTCCATGCTACTGTACGAACGGTTTCGACACTCAGGGTTGTATAAAACACAGAGCTTTCATAATATTTTTAGTAGGCGGCTGAGAAAGTTGGGGGTTGTCCTCAATCAAGGAATATCGTTTACCAAGTCTAAGGAAATAATTTATGACAGTATTAGAATTATTGTCATTTTTTGTACCGTTTTTTCTTGGTGAATTAGCTGAGCAAGCTAACTTTATAGTTGCAGTGTACTTTAAGTTCTTAAGAGATATCTGTTCTTAAGAAGACAGATTAGAATAAGCAGAAACATTTTCAATAAACATCTCCCCTTTATGCCATGTTGTATATAGCCAGTCTAGTTCTTAGTTTTTAGACATTAGTTAAACTTACAAATCTGATTTTATTAGTCTATTCTTGCTTTGCCTTTGCTTGAAAGCAAGATATAGTTTAGCAAGTAACCGCGGCATTTTGAAAACCCTGAGACAAATCTTTTTGATAAACTACCTTTTAATACTTATTAGTAATTAACTTTTAAATATACTTATGTACTACAGCGCATTATATAGATATTAAACTAGATAGGAAACTACTATAATTATTAAATGTGTTTAATCTGTATTACTGTGATTATAAGCAGTATATAATTGAATGCTATAGTGTATATTTATAAAAGCAAAACTACTATTATTTTGAATTATTTTATTATAGGCTACATGTTATATTAATAGATAGATAGTTTTATTAAGCTCATAAATCGGCAGTCT
Organism: Paramuricea clavata; assembly: GCA_902702795.2. Lineage (NCBI taxonomy): Eukaryota > Metazoa > Cnidaria > Anthozoa > Malacalcyonacea > Plexauridae > Paramuricea > Paramuricea clavata. The sequence goes on along the minus strand of CACRXK020001863.1, from coordinate 5,257 downwards.
CGTGCAAGCCAACTGAATTATATGCGAAATGTATGACAATTTTAACTTATAAAATAAGAATTATACTAAGTATTAATCAGTAAAATATTTTTACTCACTGTATATCTTGTACGATTGTGTTAAAAAGATCTTTCGTAAGAATTTCTCTTCTGTTATGTAAGGAATCGAGGTCTGCCCCTTGCAGCCATGGCCAGATACAGCGAATAGCGATTAGCAGAACTTCTACTGTTAGCGCATGTCGATTTCTTGAAAACGATTTAATTGATTTGTGAGCTCACGAGAAAATAATCAGAATGCTTTAGTTTAATACTGTAGTTAAATATGTAAACATGTCGAGGTTGTTATCGAGCCATATTTTCAAACATACTGTTACTTTAACAAGCAAATTTACTGTACTGTGCTACAGCAACTGTCCAGTCACGCATACGTGATAAAAAGCTGATATAAACTTTATAAACAAAAGATAATGTAAAACGTAACAGAACGGCGAACATGCAAATTCGACCATCTCAAATAATGGTAATGTTGGGATAGTAGCGTTGCAGACTGCAGAGGAGAGTGGGCAGTAAGGCTCCCTCATGCACCACCCCATGGTGCACCTGCACCCCTCCTTGCAGATGAGCCTAGATCCACGTGGCTCTGCTTGCAGTGCATGCTGGTAAGACAACTGAGGATAAATAAGACGAGATCATCTAATAAGAATGTAAGCAGAGAATTTGGAAGACTGGCCAAATATATTCTGTCAGAGGATGGTAGTTGTTCTCAAAGACCTACACGTTCCGATTGTGTATGCATATAGTTCAACTGCAATTTCCTCCGAGTGCAGAACGTATCATTTCGATGCGCAGTAGAAGCTACCCGTCGCAATGGATGTAGCCTGCGAACAGGCGTTTATTCAGGTGGGCCTACAACGGATGCAATACTCTAACTTGTGCGGTTAAGCGAAAAGAAATTATTCAAATGTGTCATTTGTAACGATAGCGCGCACTCAAGCGTAATTGCGTTGTTACTAAATTTTTTCCTTGCCGCACGAGCGTCTGTTGAACAATAAAGGATTTTTCCAATATGGACTTCTGGCCGAACGGTAGGTATGCCTTTTATATTTACGTCTGTAGTAAAACGGCCTACCAATTAATAAAAGTTTGCCAGGCAAGTACTGCAGTTTAGAACGAAAAGAATGGTTTCTGTTTAGTTTAGGTTTCTTCCTGTAGGAACACTTGATCAACAAGAAATGATCCTTACTGGACCTCTAGGAAGAACAGTTTAGAACTGATAGAGCTATCCAGTATAAATACATGTAAAGTTAGTTTAGTTTAGGTTTCCTCCTGTGGTAACACTGGATCGATTGGAAATTCTTACTGGATAAAACCTAAACTAAACTAAACTAACTTTATTTATACTGGATAGCTCTATCAGTTCTAAACTGTTCTCCCCTGAGGTCCAGTAAGGATCATCTCTTATTGGTCCAGTGTTACTACAGGAGGAAACCTAAACTAAACTAACTTTATTTATACTGGATAGCTCTATCAGTTCTAAACTGTTCTCCTTTGATGTCCAGTAAGGATCATCTTTGATTGATCCAGTGTTACTATAGGAGGAAAGCTAAACTAAACTAACTTTATACTTTATACTGGATAGCTCTATCAGTTCTAATCTGTTCCTAGAGGTTCAGTAAGGATCACCTCTTATTGATCCAATGTTACTACTTTATTCCTGATGATGACTGAATCTTAGTCGAAAGCTAGAACGATTAAAACGTTTATTTTCGGAGTTACCGTTGTTTTATATTTTGTTACTACAGAGGTCTCAATTTGATCAACAACTTTTTCATTTAGGTTCGTGACTGTCGGCCATGGTGCGTCACAAGGGGATCGTGAAATTCGGTTATGCTCGCCAATTTATGGCTGGATGTGAAAATTATTTCATTGCCCCTACAGCGTGGTATTATGTCAGGTCCCTCGGCCAGAACGAGGTATTACAATACAACTGATATAATTTTTAGCGTGCTTTTGGGCGTTCAATATTTATACGTAGTGCACAGTGCACTTTTGAATGACATCATTTATTTAAACCAGAGTAGCGTGCGAAACATGTATAACATTTATATTCTTTATTCTTTGTCGTATTGAGCCAAAACCGTAAACTATCCATAATACAGTAACATGTTTTCAAAACAAACCAGTTAACGTTAAATTAACTCAACTACTTCACTGTAAACGGCTTAACGAAAGTTTAAAATCAACCAAGATGGCGCCTAATGACTCGTAGTGACGTCATGTGCAAGCAAGGATAAGGATTTTGTACTAACAGTACAATCCAATTTTCTTTTTAAGCTGTTCCTTGCTTTAATGCTATCTTCCTTCAACGTTTCTGCTGTAGTCGGTGGTCCTTTGTTTGGTCGTATTGTAGACTGGATTGGACATCCACGCCTTGTTTTTCTTTTCACTTGTTGGTTGAAAGTCGTCTCATACATACTCTACAGCATTAACATCTCAGCAGTTTTCCCTCTGGTTGGCAGACTGGTCAGTGGACTGGGTTCTGGGGGCGGTGTTGCAATTATTCTTGGTCAGGTAGCCATACAAACCGACGTTGAAGAGCGTGGAACAATATTTGTATTGCTCGAAGCTGTATATTGTGTAGGAGCTACTGTTGGTCCCGGCGTTGGAAGCTTTATTGCATTTGATGTTACAATTTGGGGATGGCATATCAACCAAGGCAACTCACCGGGGATTATATTAACCATAGTGTGGAGTATTTTCTTGATTGTGACAATATTATTACCTAAGGACATTTGGATTGAAATTGTAACTGTTCAGAAAGAAATCGTGAGCGAAGATGTAGGAAGAATCGCCGTTGATCGAACTTTTACCGAAGATGATCCTAAAGGTGATCGAAGATTGACCGACGTCCACCCGAAAGGCGACCGAAGTTTGGCCGAGTACGATCTGAATGTCGATCGTCACCTAACCAAAGATGATGCGATCGCCGATCCCGAAGATGACCGAATCAAACCGAGTGGTCACCGAACTGTTGCCGATCATGATGACGAAAGCAAGACGAAGATTGAATGGAACTCGCGCATTTTCTGTCTGCTTTACCTGACATTTGCAAGCGAATTTTTCTCGAGTACTGCGACATTCTATGTCCCCGTTTTGGCATTGAACCATTTTCATCTTGAACTAATCTACGTTAAACTACTCTTCCTGAACTGCACTCTATTTACTTTGCTTGTTTTCATTCTACTCTCGCTCGTCTCGGACTATTTTGATGAACGTAAATTATTCCTGGTTGCTTTGTCGATGCAAATTGCCGCCATCTCAGTGCTAACATCGATTGGATTCACCTGGGATCGCATCACAAGTACTCAAAACTACATATTATTGCTGTACATATGTCTTGGCATGCCTTACTTCGCTTTTCCGTTCAGTAATTCCATTCTATCGAAGATCACTGACGCGCGCAACGCGTCGTTCTATCAAGGCATGTCCTACGCAGCATTGCAATCGGGGATCCTGATCAGCCGTGTCGCTGTCAGTTTCGTGAACACAAAAGAAAGTTTGATCATTTATTGTTTTGTCTTAATGTTTCTCTGGTCGCTTGGGTTGATATGGTTTGCTGTACATTACAAGCAATTTGTTGCGAGCGAAGAAAAACATCAATAGATTCTTAGGAAATTGACTGTGATTTTAGCTTTAAAGTCATTCTTCATGAAATGTTTGAATGTTTCTGATTTACAGTTATATTTTTATTTAAAAAAAACTTCTATCAATCGAATCAGGGCTGCCGTACATAGGGTGCTTTCAGAGGCTGTTACTCATTGCGAAGATTGATTTTTTAAAGCTCTGAGGCTGGAAAAGCAAAATATGTTTTCTATTTATCAGTAAGAAAATCATGTAAACCTTCTGATAAAGGTACGTATAAGTTAGGTGCATGTGATCATACGCAATGCCAGTATGTTATAAATCAATTTGATCATCTGATTATCAGTTTCCATTTGTAATGCAAAATGATTGAAAAACGGCAAACTTCGCAAGGCTATATTATCCGCATTTTACAACATTTCGCAACGAAACTTAGGAATATTACTAATTTTGTGATGCTCTTTCAAGCTGGGATGAAATTTTTGTGCAGGCATATCTAGATCAAAATTTCACTCATAAGGGGAAAGGTCTATTAATTCATTTTTCCTGCTGAAAATCCAAAACCCTCCCCGGTTAGACCGAAGGAGTGATTACGCTAAATAAACATTGTCGAAGATCAAAGAACACCGACATGGTCATGATTTAATAAACATTTACATACCATACTTCCTACAGTCTATGTTACTATATAAAAGTTTCACTATTATTGACCTTGTTCCCTATGTGAAATTTAATGCTTTGCCGTTGGTAGTAAATGTTTCAGACATGTTTTATTAAAATACAGAAGTCGTTCTTGTCAAACAAATGCAATTATCGCAATAAGTATAAAACGTTCACACAGCAGATAATTATGCAGTTCTTGAACAAAAATTCTTTAATCCTTCATAAGAAGTCTAACTTTGCTTGTTCATAACAATTCAGTATAAGGTTTAGGGGCTGATTACATGGAGAGTTTTGTGTGTGGTATTTTCGCTAGAGCAACCAATAGCTATGTTTTCATTTAACTATTGTGTAATGTCACGACTGAGTAATCAAACCAACACATTGCTATTAGTTACCGACCAGTTTTTGCATAGACCAAGGCCCCGATTACACTATACCGGATTGCATCGAAGCGACGCGATTTCTGTACCGGATTGGCCTCTTGTTTACACTACGCCACTGTAATCCCGTACATGCCGCGGCGCGAAAATCACTTCGCTTTGGAGGTGATATGAAAAGTAATCCGGTGCTGTACCGGATAATACCGTGTGTCCCTATATGTCGTGTGTCGTGTGTCGTGGGTTAAAAGTCGTGTGTCGTGGGTAAAGTCGTGGGTAAAGTCGTGGGTCATAAAATGTGCTAAAAACGCATTTTTTCACGAAGATATTATTTTTATTTTTAATATTTTTTTCGTACTTCATCTCTCCAGTAATAAAATAATTTCTTAAAAATCTCCAGTAATAAAATAATTTCTTATCTTGCTGTTATCTATAGTATAACCTGCTATAACAAGTAAATGTTTGATTATGTTTCCGTTTCGTATAGTCTGATAAGCCTATAGAGTATAAATGTATTGTTTGATGTATAAATGTATTGTTTAAGTTATAGGATATAGGTTTATTAGCTTTGGAAGT